>DF358386.1:104601-124104 GCA_000787875.1 Solanum virginianum
TCCATCTTTCTGCTTAATGTTGATCGCACTTAGATGCAATTGATGAATATATTTGTGCTAATTTTGATTCTTGATACATTATATGAGATTGATATCAACTATACGAGATGAAATTGTTTTTGAATACACAAAATATATGATATTGATACGGAATACACATATATGTGAAATTGTCAAATTTGGATACATTGTAAAATAAAAATATATAGAAGGAAAGGTATTAGAGAGGATGAGAGGCGAACAAGAGAGTCAGTATATTTCAAATACATATGAATCACTTTTGGATATAATGTATCTGGAACAAATCATAGTATCAAATTTTACTCGTGTATATATGAGATACATAGATATATGTTCTATTAGATACACGTATTCAGAATAGTACTATTCTGACAAAAAATATGATTTTAGAAAGAGGAATTTTCACAAATAGTATTAATAAGTATCTTAATTATGCTCCTTAGCTACAATTTGTCTAATTATGCTCCATATTTGTTCTTTTGTTTACTATCAGAATTTTCGTTTGTATAATTCACTGCCAATATATAAATTCATTTGTATAATTCATTACCAATATGCAAATTCGGTAAGTATTTAAAGTTGTGGTTAAAATATAAAGTTATTCGTAGATATTTTATCCCTTTTGGATAGAATTTCAATTGAAGTACATAGGAACAGAAAATTAACTTTTATATAGGTATATAATATAATTTTATATAAAAATGTAAAAAAATGTTTATAAATACTTCATACACGCTATTGTAAGTATATAACATCGTATAAAATTATATATCATTGGGATAAATTCTCTCACAAAAGAAAAATTGCATATAAGAGTTTTGGCTGAAAATGTAGCCATGTGAATGTAATATATTATGTTAGGCAATGTATACATATTAATATATTAAAAATTCCTAAAACTTGAACTTTAGAAGTGCTCTAAATTTATCCTTTTAACTGTTGTCTTGATCTGTTAGTCCATTTTAACAGCGTTAGGAATGGAAAATGAGATATTTTTAAATAAAGAATAAATTTATTATGTTTGACATAATTTAGGACCATATTTTGTCACTTGAAAGAAAAGGAAGGGAGGATAGCGACCAAGAAAGTGACGTAGAGGTGGGGGAGTCACGTGAAGTCCTTTAATAAGTCAAGAATAACACGTGATGAGGCAATTAAAACAAGCAAAAGGTGGGGAACCCCACGTGAACTCACTCCAATAGGCAAAATCTAACATCTCAAAATCTATAGATTGTGTAATTCCCCGTGGGATGTCCTATTGGAGTTCGATTATGTTTAGATTTGTGTCGCATAGAATTTTATTTGAAAGAAAGCACTACCTATTAAGGATATTTCTATTCTCAAAACTCAAACTCGAGACTTTTAGATAAGGTAAAAGCAGACTCATCTACTACATCATATCATTTGGTGGTGACTAATTTTATTACTATCTCTTTGATATATATTGACTTAAAAATATCATATAAAAAATTAAAACAAAATTGATTCTTTTTCTTTAATTTTGTAGATAATTCAATATTCACATATATATTTAGATTCACTTCAATCAAACAATTCCATACAACATTAAAATAGATGGAGTATAATTTTCAGTTTTCCGTAGACAAGATAAAGTGGAAAATCTAATAAAGAACTTTAGATATAATATGCTATATTGTGATGTTAAATAATAATAATAAAAACAAAAGGGTGTGAGAAGAGAATTTTAATATTTGCTGCAGCGGAGTATGAAGGGGACAGGTCTCCAACATTTGCAATCATTAGAATATACTTACAACAACTTGTGGAGTAGTAATATAAAATGTCTTTTATAAATAATAATAACTCTATTATATTAGTATTTTTTCTTTACTTGATATCAAATTGACTAATTTCTAGAATAAACATAGAAATATTATACTATATATGTTTAATGATTATGAGAAAATAATTGAAGTTTAATATAAAAATGATGAAGACATATATCTAAGAAACTGGAACTCGTCAAATTAATTGTCATTCTCACAAGTCACAACTTAATTAGCTTTGTCTTTCATCTTACCATGATGACTACATACACATAAGATAGATTCATATCATTGTTTAATTTTTGAGGTTGCAATTTTAAATAAATTCAATCACCTTCTTCAAAAGAACTTTTTATTTATTCATTAATAATCTGTTTAGCCATGATTTGATCAACTTTTTGATGAAAATTAAATATTTTTGAATAAATAGAGAAGTTATTTTTAAGAATCTAAAAAAATAATTTTTCATCAAAAAAATACTTCTCAAGTATAAAATATTGATTAAAATATTTTTAAAATTAATTTGGAAACATAAAAGATTATATTGCAAAAGCAAAAATGCTTTTCAAAATGAGAAAAATTTAATAATTTAACCCAACATTAGGTGAATACACGAATTAATCCAAAGAAGGAAAAGTCAAATAATTAGAATGGAGAAAGTCAAGGTCAGCACGCGTGACTCTCGGTCAAACCTCGTTATTTCTTTCTTTCTTTTTATCGGTCTTCATCAACGCATTAATCATCATATACACACAAATGAAGACTCTCATAAAATGATAAACTGCTTTCATTTTTAATTAAATATATTTTTTCTAGGAACTTTAAAAATTTATATCGAAAATTAGGACTTTATAGTATTCTGCAATATAAGTTTAAATTAGTGTGATCCTGATATTGATATTACACATTGGAAAAAAGAAGTCACAGTAAGCAATAACTTTACTTTATTATAAAATAACGAAAGGGTTGTATGGCCGTATAGATAAAAAGATAATTAGTGCATATTTAATACTTACAGGTTTAGAACAAAATGAACTTTGTATAATTAATAAAGCTACAGACAGCTAAATTTTATTGAATTAAAAATATTAGATATGAGATAATATGATCAAATTTATTATTTTATTATTAATTTGATATAAATGAATTGTTATAAAATATTAGTAATATAGAATAATATAAAGCAAAACTTATAAAAAAAAGAGATATGAAAGAGAAAGCATTCTTATTTATGTTGCACCTTACAAAATTATCAAAATATTTTTAGATGAGAGATTATCTGTATAACGTATTATCTTAAACCTTTTTGGCAAAATCAAGGTCAAAATCGTGATCAGTGCAAAAAATTGAGTGGGTAAGTGATCTTGATCGAATTAGATCAATCGGAGCAAAAGATAATTTTTTGAGGCAAAATGCGATTTCCAGCAAGGTCCACGAACCTCTGCGTCGCGGAGATGCTCCCAAATAGGTCATTCTTATACTTTACACATAAAACTAATTCAATGGGTGCAATTTATGTGTTACGTAAAAAAATGAACTGTGGCGGAATAAGTCTGCTATGCGGACCTGCTCCATCACAGTTCAAAATTTATCGGTTGAAATCTTAATGAGGGGCATTCCAAACTTTTACTCACCCCTCCTACACTTAATCCACGAGTGATATAAGTAGTTTTTGGCCTACAAAGAGTTCTTAAATCCATTCCTCAGTCTTTTACGCTAAAATTAACTAAAGACCTAGGGCTAAAAAGAGGAGAAAAAGGCTAGGATTCAAGGAATTCAAGTCAATTCTTGCAAGACTGATTGTCTATCTTCATCATAGGTATCTAAGGCTAAACAAAAGCGTGAAATTGTTCTTCCATATGCCACCATTGATGGTAATAGAAAAATTGTGAAAATATTGAGTCTCCATGCATATTTTTTCGAAGGTTTTCTAGTAAACTATATATTCTATGTATTTTCATATGCTTAATGATTACCATGAATTTGATTTATTAACAAATATTTTCACATAAGTTATTTCATAAACCCTAAATAGTATTTAATAAAAGATTGCATGAATGAATCTAGGGATTGAGTCTAGTGCTTGACAATATGAATGTGATTGTGATTCTGATTGTGAGTGTAATGTGAGGATGGTGATGATGATTTTGATAGAACTTGTTGGTCCTGAGAGTTTCATAATTGAACTCAAATGATTGACCTAAATTGATAGACCTCTTAAATGATTGTCTAATCCACTCTTGAGAGGTTGATAGAATTGTAGATTTATTGACTTGATAGAACTGATGAATTGATAAGAGTCCATGTGAGACTTAGTGAGTGGATTGATTATTTTATGAGCATTGAGTCTTGGGAAAAGTATTGAGCACTGAATTGAGTAAGAGTAAGTTCAACTGGAACTCAACAACTACGTCGCTAACTGTAGGAGTGGATTGAATCCATTAAAGTCACAATTCTTCCCTATTTTTATTGTCCTGAAATAATAGGACTTGATTGGTTATTGGATCCATGATTAGTTGATTCGTCTTTTTATCTTGACAAAGAATTCGATAGACATGGCAAAGACGTCAGCTTGTTATATGATCATTGGCTCATAAATGATTGTTACTGGATAAAAGAAACTCCCAAATAGGTCTTGATAATATTATGATTGGATTGAATTAGATAGTATATGATTGATCATTGTCTAAACTATATTCTACTCCCATGGTTAATGTTTTGTTTTTATTTGATCAATTTTGCAAAACTAAATAGGATTTTAGTTCAATATTTTAAATTTGAAATATTCAAAAATTATATAAAAATATTATAAGTTACAATTCCTTTTATCAAAATTTATTATAATTTAAGTCTTGAGAAGTAAAACATGATAAATAAACTGGATAGCATTAATTTTAACACTGTTGAATTCTAGATTGCTGGAACTGAACTTTGACAAGCTCGTCCTTAAAACATAAAAGTTATTTAAGATTGTATGATATACTATAACTTAAACTTTTATCACACATATATTATTATACAGGACGTAGATAAATATATAATAAAACAAAAAAGAACTAAAAATACTCTTTAACTATTTAAAAATATCACTCATCGATCCAATAGGCTAAAAATATCCTTTAACCCATCTTTGTGGCCTATTTTTACCCTTAAAACTTAATAAACTTTTGAAATTATTATTATTGTTATTATTTATTACATGTCATCTTTCGATTTGATAAAACAAAATCCCCAAGCCATCATATTTTTCTCATCCCGCCCTGATCCATGCCCTTAGCTCCATGATCCAAATCTAATAATGAAATCAAATTGGAAGTGATTGGTCCTATCTCTCCCTTAAAAACATGAATCTCTGCAATTTATGTAAAGTATAAATGTTTTCGGTTTAATTTATCTGATACCTAAAAAGAAGATCTCTAAAGAAAAAAATTCTTCCTCTATTATATGACTTGGTGTTTGTGCGGATTAGAGGGCAAAAAAGTAAACAAAGGTAAAGTGAATTAATAAATAAATGAAGGATATTTTTTAATTTTTTTAAATAGTTCAAAAAAGATGAAATTGGGAGAAAATGAAATTTGTCCCGTGTGATAAATCTCGTGGGGTCAATCACATGGATAGTCTTTTGTACAATCATCAAAACAGATAAAAAAAAAAAAAGCCATTTTTACCTCTTTTTCAGTTAATCATCTCTATCATTATATATACTAATAATCATATTATATGGTCCTCACAACATTTACCTCCTGGTTTTGTCCTCAAATTCCTACATCCAAAACAGTATTTGTATCTCAAATCAATTTTCATTTTTCATCTTTTTTTTTTTTTAAAAAAAAATCTTTTTTCTTGGATCAACATTATCCTATTAGCTAGTTTATCTAATATAACGTATACTTTGCCAAATAGAAGTGTCTTAAAAGACACCTAATATGGTCATTTACTCTTTAATGGAATGCTCACCCAATCACGTACTATTATGAAAAGATAAAAGTCATATATCATCAACCTACAAAATCCAAACGTATCACTTTGATAAAAAGGGAAAAGGATATACAGTAATGCATCATCTATTTTTTTCGAGATTATTAACTTTTATACACTAATAATATAAAAAAAAATCGTATTATCAGATCTGCTAACAGATATGAAATATTCAACGGTTTAGCAAAAATGTGAGATCAACCCACAGAAAAAAAAAGTTATCTTCTAACCTATTAAAATTTTATATTGATAGTATAAAATTTTGAATTCGCATCTATCAATGGAATCATATGTACTTGTGAAATGAACGGGAGAGAATAATAAAAAGTTAGGTCACTTGTATAGTGGATGACGATGACAATATACATGTAAAGGGGAAAATCAAGTTGACGATTACAATGTCTCTTCTAGGAACAAACAAAGCCAACAACTTCAACTTCTTCACAAAGATATAATGTTGCTTATTGGTGGGCAAATTTTATCCAAAAATATTATCCGTCAACTCTTTGATGGCAACAACCCATTATAGAAATAAAAAAAAAACTTTCTGAGTTATCGAATAAAGTCAAGATCATAAAGTTATATTTGACAACTATTGTTTGGATAATACAAAAATTGATGTTTCCCATAATTATGGGTTTGGGCTAGCTAACTGCTGTTAATCTTTATAGAGCCAGGTTAGGGATATGGCCCAAATCATCCTTTTATTTTCTCTGAGTTTCGATTATTAATTCCTTTTTATCTATTTGCCTTTATAATTTGTTTCTTGAGCGTTAATTAGTAACTATTTAACATAAGTTAGTTAATACTCACAAAGTGTGCTTTCTAGAAACATAAGTGAATTATTATTATTATTATTATTATTATTAGTTTGTGTTTATTATTATTATTATTATTATTATTATTATTATTATTATTATTATTATTATTATTATTATTAGTTTGGGTTGGGACTTGACCCGCTCTCTAACCCATTACTCAATTCAAGCAAAATTGGGTTGGGTTGGGTTGGGTTGAATATTGACTCGTTATTGTCTTGACCCATTATAATCCGATCAAATTTAACCCAACCCGCTCAATTACTTGTTTCCCTACTCTGAGGGTAATGTTAAAGAGATGAAAGAAGTGAATCGGAATGGAATATAAATACACTATACTAGGGAAAAAAGATGTGAAGCTTGACACAGCCAAAAGCCAAGTGTTTGGATTTGTTACACACCAAAATTACTGGCAAACAAGTTTCTTCTGAGTGTCTCATGCTCATACTATTTCAACAGACACAAAGCATGAAATATGTACTAGACTAAATTATCCTTCATCTCCTCATCAGAGAGAGTAGGTCAACTGTATTCCTGATATTACAAGTCATGAACAAAAATGTTGAATCACAATCAAGACATGCTCTCGTCACGTCGAAGACAGGGTTCAATACTCATTTTCAGATACCACTCATTCTACTCATCAACTTTCCTATACTTAGAAACTTTGCAAAGTAAAACTACAGTCTTCCTAGTTTATGTTCCTTTAGCAAAACTGGAAAAAGAACCGGCAGTTCGCTTTATATAATAACTAGATCATGTTCACATTTTTCCAAACAAGTGGTCTTGGGGTACTTATCATAGAAAAGTTTTACTTCCACTCACAAATTACTAAATTTGGTTGGCAACATGTTATCCCAGGATAGTTAATCCCGAGATAAGTTAGTCTGGGATAAGTTATCCCACCATATATATGGGATAACTTATCCCATCACTAAAGCAACAATGGTGGGGTAAATAGTCCAAGTATTATCTTATACCTCCAACCAAACATGGGATAAAATAATCTTACATTTTATTCCAGAATTATCATAACTTATATCTTACACCAAACGACCCCTAAAGAAAACTACAAATATCCAAGCATGTTTTACTTTTGCGTAATTTTTCTTCAAAGAAGTTTAAACCCTAGTTATGCAAACAACTCCTATTATGGTTCTTATTATCTCTCATTTGGTTTGCCTAGAAAATGAACCTATCTAATTGAAATGCACTATTGACAGTTCAATTGTAACCTAAGTACAGAAAGGAAATTAGACGGGAACAATGGATGAAAAGTTGAAAACATGCAGTTAGTCCTAGCTTCTCTAGAATTAAAAGCTAAAACATCTTATTGGAATAATCATCTTAACACCTTTCACACAACAGCTGCATCTGGTCAACTTCAAAAATCACAGAAAGTTCTTGTCTATGTGCCAAAAATTCACAATCTTTTGACTGCTTTGTAATAGCTTGCATTGCCAGTGTTAATATCCCATATATACGTGTACTAGTTCTATGCATATAGAACTTAATATGGCTTGGTATTACACGTAATGCACTTGATTTGCTAGGCAAATGGTGCAATAAAGAAGCTTGGAGGTAAACTCCCGTATATTACAATGTGGCTTGATCAAATGAGCATCATTTAAATATCAGATTGGAGGGCTATATGTAATTTAAAGTTTAAGATGATCGAGTGTATTTAAGTTTTAAGTTAAATTAAAGCGATCCCGATCTTAACTAAAATAAAAGAAGTGAGGTGCTTATTGGACTTTAATAACTTGTTTGGGATGGTGGTTTTCCGTGGTATGACATGGTATAGTTAGTAACAGAACCACGTTTGTTTTGATTATTTCATTAATTATATAGTATGATATAGTTTGATTTCATGGTTTTGTAACCATGAAAACTCTTACTTTTTGAAACCACTAATTTGGTGGTATCCCATGGTTTTCTTATTTTTTTTTTTCAATTATACCCCTAATTTTAAATAATTCTAATTTATCCTTTATTCTTATTTAAACTTTACCCTAATATTTCTCCTACTTTCGTATTACTCATTTTCCTCCACATCAACTTTTGAGACTTCTCTTCTGCCTCCCATATTTTCCTCCACGATTTAGTTTATTTTTTTAGCTTCGTTTTTAAAAAGTTCTTACTTTTTTATTTTTTGTATTGTTTTTATGGATTGGAGGTATATTAGCTTGTTTTTCTACTTGATTCTATGTAGTTATAAAAAAAAAATATTAAAAAATTGACAAATTTAACATTTATAATAATTTAGGATACTTTTGTAAATTTATCAGTTATAATACAATACCATACAATCAAATCAAACAATAAAAATACCATTAAACAGTAGCAAACCATACCATTTATCCAAACATTGTATTGTATTATACTTACTATACCATATAGTCCCATACATTATGAAACCATGGCAAACCACCATCCAAATAGAGGGTAGCAGGTGAGTCACTTGCTTAGTCTAAATGGACTAGAATTAGTGGACTCATTTATGGCCCAAGGCCCAAAATAAGTAAAAAGAAAAGAAAATGGAGATGAGGCCCAACATCAAATCTGTCCATTCCAACTAGTTGAGCCAATAAAGAATACAACCCAAACTAAGGGTGTAATTTTGGCCCATGGCTTAATAATAGAAAGGGACAAGATTGTCAGCGCAAAATGAATAAATAAAGGGCCCAAGTACACTTATCACCTACTTGCCAATTCTGGCCCAAACCAAGTGAAAGGAAAAGAGAAAAATGGACAGCCAAGGCCCACCGAATTGAGGCCCACTAAGGCTAGGTGAAAGGGCCTAGTAGGTGCATCACCTACTTGATAAATTGTGACCCAAAATAAAGGAGAAAGTAGGCCAAGCATGGTCTTTTTAAAAGGGATTAAAGCGAGCTTTTTCAGATTATTTTAACATTGAAAAAAAATCAGATTTTCTATATATGATCTTTTATCTTTAAATTGGTACATGATTTCATTTGAGTTATTATTTCACATATGATACTTTCTGCCTTACATATTCAGTACATTATCTCATACTGACGTCCCACCCCAGAGGACCTGCATTTCATGTTGCAGGTACAAGAGCTAGTAGATCTCCCCAGTAGAAGTACAAGATATTCAACAGGCATTAGTGAGCTCAAGGTTAATACTATCTACTTTCATGAAAGCATATCTATTGTGGCAGCACTTCTTACATAATTACAGGTTGGTTCTCCCTAGCCTTTTCGGCAACAGGTGTCAGTCCACCATAATGAGATTTTGGGGTGTGACAGCCAGAAGCTAACTTAACGTTTCTTCTTATGTATTCTTCTATACAAGAAAACTTATTGTCTTATTTTCCTATTCCAAAGATTCCTCTTCGAGCTTACTCCTTTGCTAACCCAATTAATTTTCTCTCATGATACAGATCTACAGACTGCTCCTCTGACTTATTGCTTGATTGAAGATCATCACCTCAACTGGTTGTGAGTACTCTATGAATGAGGCTACTCTTCCCATTGACCTTCGATAATGTACTTAATCCACTCGTCTTATTAATAACTTATTAGATCATCCTTCTTGAATTTTCACCATTTCTCACCTTCAACACACTTGTGTACAATGTAATGCACTGTCTATAGCAGAGGCCAATGTTAATTCTAGTTGCCGATTTAAGTTCAAGATGGTTGTTCGACATGATAGTTCCTTTATCACATGATAATATCACAATCAGATATTCTTGGGTGTAACACAGTTGAAACGGAACCAAATGATATTATATATAGCGTTGACTAGCTAAGGGTACACTAAAACTATATAACTGTCCTTTTTCTTCTCAGGTGGACAAAATTGCATCTTGTTTGCCTCCTGGTCCTCATGTTTCATAGGTCATAAATCAGTACGAAGAGAGTTCCTTCATCCACTGGACTTTCTGAAGAGGCCTATTGGAGCAACTACTAGGTTTTGTTGGTCAAAAGGATTCTGGTTTAGTGTCTTGACTACGCCAATCTTTAACAATGTCTAATGACACGATTTTGTTACGTTTTCCAACAATTTGACATGCTCGAGGGGAAGCAGATCACTCCATGGTTTACAAACATTCTTCTCATGCTAACATATTGTCTCAAAGGTTCCTTCTTTGTCTTAGATTTCTATGTTAATGACATTAACCTAATAATAGATAATGATGAAGCCATTCCGTTACCTAAACTAGCAAATTAAAGACCTGGAAAAAATTATAATACTTCCAAGGTACTAAGGTGGCACAATCTAACCATCATACTGTCACTTTGCAAAAGAACCGAAGCATTGGATATACTGGAAAATACTAGTATGGTGGATTGTAAACACACAAATAATCTATAGACTCGAATCATGTTCATCGAGAAAGGGAGCCTCTAAAAGACCCCGATCAATAATGACTATTTGTTGATCAATTCATTTGTGCTATAATCACATAGATATGTGCACCAACATGAGTTTAGTCAAAAGGATTTGTAACAAATGCGAGATATGTGAGGATTTGTAAACATTGTATATACCAGTTGTATGAAATCATGGTTTGGTTCAGCAGATATCATTATGAATGACCAAGGAAGATTTTGTTCTATATATATTTTTCCTCATTTAGACCCAATGGGAACACTAAATAAATTTCAAAATGCACGAGACTACTTCCAAACAAAATAGAAAACCGAAATTACATTCATCAAATGGAAAATTCCACGGTACAATCATCAACGTTAATAGAGAACAAGCAGATAGAATTCATATTGGTTCTTAACAAAAGTACCTAATACATGAAGCAAGAGTTGATTATTTGTTGAGGAAGCCTCCTATCAAGCAAATTCACCATGCCAGTGAATTCCAAAACTAGAAGCTAAACATGATGTAGATATACACTTCCAACAGGAGTCAGGCAATGCTGATACTTTGTTGATATATGGGAACTGTTTCTACCCAAGCCGCGTTAAGAGTTAGCAATAAAACGATGGAATGAAAATGACAGGCATTGGCAAGGAGAGATAATTGGGTAGAGAGAAGAACTGCGAAACTACACCTAATTCATTCCAAGGCCATCAATTCAATCTTCTCCTTCTAGATTCACGGAGATCTACATCAGAAAGCCTTGATAAAATGCTTCGTCTCCTGGAAGCCAAGGAAGATCGTACCGCAGGCCGATCACCAGTATCAGTTGTAAGGTTTTCCAGATGAACAGCAGTGTCAGAAACTTCATTTGCTTGAGAAGATGACGGAACAGATGCAGTGGAACCTGTCCTTGCTACTGCCTCCAGAGTCTGATAATTTGACTGTATGAGAGCAGCATCTCTTCTGAAAGAATCACCGTCACCTGCTGCTACATGGACAGCTGGTAGAACATCCACATTACTTCTTTGGAGAATCCGATCAGTGACTGATGCAGCAAGATCCTCAAATATCCGTTGTGCATTATCTAACTCTGATGAAAGAGATGCAGCACCTTCTGACAACACCCTAGAGAAAAGACGGGAACGTAGTCTTCTACTGCTTAAGGTATCAGCAGTTTGCAACACATGAGAGTTGCTCGCAGAACTCAAGTTAACTCCACCGCTGTCCTGTTGCTGTGGGTGGTTCCCTAATCCAATACTAGTCCTAATTCTTCTTAGTGCTTCTGCAACTGGGATGTGAGATAAACCCTGAGTTACACGCTGCTGTCTAACACTCTCTATTCGATTTGCCTTTGGCCGTGGTGGTATTTTCAGACCAGACTCTAGTTCTGTTATGCTGACACCATCTCCATTACCATATATTGGAGTAACAGTTGCATCTGAAACCTCTCCCTTGCAGACAGGACACTCTTTCGTAGTTGAATCAACATAAGGTAACTGATAAAAGCATGACCAGCAATATAGGTGGCCACAGCAGGTCAAGATAGGTTCTTTTGCCATATCCAAGCATATATTACAGCCGAAAAAACTCCCACCACCATCATCTACCTTATTAACCACTAAATCCATCTCTAATGCCTTTGCTACCAAATGAGAACTATCCCTTTTGCATCCTTTTCCCCTCTCAGCAGTCCTTTCTACCACATCCGAATTGTTCGCCCTGTTCTGACCTTGCATCTCACTATCCACATTGACTGCCGGGTCAACCAAAACATTATCAGTATCAAAAGCATTCCGAGCCTGACGCCACCTATGGCGCTGCAAGGCTCTAGCAGTAACAGCCTCAAGCTGCCTAATTCTCTCCTCTATCCTACTATGAGCAGTTTCTAAATCACTCAACAAAGACCCTAATCCTAAAGCTGAACCAGCAGGCGGTTCCAAAGGCTCTTGGTTCAAATCCAGATCCATCACCATATCATCTACCAAATTATCCGACATCTAGTTTAGTTCAACTAATACCACTTAATTTCCAAGATACCCTTTGCCCAGAACAACAAAGCAGAGGCCTTTCTTAGGCTAGATTATGCCTAAACAATCACCAAAAAAAAAGGCTTTAAGTACTAAATCACAAAAATAGGGCTTAAAGTGCCAAAAAACGAAAAGGTTAAGATAAATTTCATCCAAAACAATGAAACGAAAAACCCAGCTCAAGAATTGATAAGAAACCTGCAAGAGAGATGAAACTCAGGCATCCATAGTTTCCTTGATACATCGGCCATCGGAGTGATTCTTGTGGCGGTACAGAGGGATAGCTTTAAGTCTGAAAAAGGAGAAAAAGATAAAAGCATTAATATCATCAGAGTATCCGAGGGAGAAGAAAGAAATGGAGAAAACGCCATACAAAGAAGAAAAGGTAAAGGTCCATTAGATGGGTCATGGGTTCCGCGTACCTTTGTGTTTTAGTGGAAATAAAGAATCGTTGAAATAATTAACCGTCCTAAAGATAAGGAGTCAGGTTAAGAGAAGGGATGAGTTTCAATTAAATTATGTTAAGTTTGCTATTGAATTGTCCAATACCTACTTATCAATCGTGAATTCCCAAGTTATTGTCTTCACTTGCAATAAAAATTAACAAATTTATCGAGAAATATCTCAAGGGTCTTATTTTATTAATAAAAAATTATAAATTTTAAACGTATGGAACACGCTTAGAGTTTAAAGAAATTTTAATTCATTTTAGGAATAAAAATAAAGTTGTAATAATATGAAAAGTTATATATAATCTGATTAATTGGAGGAAGGAGAAGCAAAATGGGTGGACCAAGGCCTCAAGTGTTGATTAGGGCTAACAGTGGCAGCCCATGTTGATCTGTCTTGTTCATGGGGTTCATGGGAGGGATAATTACCTGAAATCATCATTCGATCATTTTAATTGTTAAAAAGTAATTATTTATTATAAAGTCATGTATTCTTAGTTTATATTTCATATATAGTGAAGATGTATTTAATTTTTAAATGCATCATAATATATATTTTATGTATAATTTATGTATTAAATAATTATATGGTGTAGTTAGTTTATTTTTGGAGAACTTATCTATATATATCTTATTTAAAAGATATTTACCATTTATAAAAATATAAATCTAATACATATATAATTTACTTGTAACACATAATGTAAGTTTTTGTTTACCAAAATAAGTTTAATATATATTGCATGCTGTAATTCATTTATATTACAAGCATAATTCATTTTTAATAAATAGTGCAGTTTAATTTTTTTAATCAAAATAAGTATAATACATTTATAATACATAATACAATTGCTATAGATGGTAAATATTTTTCAAATATGGAATATCTAGATAATAAATGAAAAACTTGTTTAAAAAGTAGGAAAAAGTATACAAAATAGATCGACTCTGAAATTATTTACCCTTGATAGACCAAATCTAAATTATTTATCTTTAATGGATCCATTACCCAAACTATTTACATTTCTACCCACTTACCCCTTTTTATTTCGCGTGCTGATGTCATGTTGATGTCAGTATAAATACTATGAAATATACTCTGACGGTATATATATACCATAGTAGTATCATACAGAATGAACTCGTCATTTATGATAATCTGATGGTATATTGATACCCAATTGGTATATAGAACTTTAAAAAAAAAAGAAATAAATAAGAAACAAATAAAAAAATTATTAAACTCTAAATTAATAGAAAATATATTCGTTATATACTTTGTCAATATATTTATACCATATCGATATCATATATGATTGAGCTTAATCATCTGTGATACCCTGTTGATATATATATACTTTGTTGGTATATCTATACAAGTAGGTGTTGATATCAGCATGACATCAACGCGCAAATTTTAATATTAGGGAGCGAGGGCAAAATTTTAATAGTATCGGGGTACAAAATGTAAAGGAATATATGAATATAAATAGTTTTGGTTTAAAGAGGTACAAACTTAGTTTTCCCTAAAAGATAAACATTTTATAAAAAGGAATTCAAAAAAGTAATTATTTCTTTATTTGTCTGTGACTTTTGAGAAGTTATATTGTATAATCATTGTATTCTTATGAATATTGGCTATATTTATTTTATGTAAATAAAATATAATTATATTTATTGTAAACTAATTAAATTATTATATATATTTGAAATTAGCACTCGACTGAACGTAACCCTAATTGACCCATTAAGCATATTATCTACCCAATACTAAAAATATATAGGCGCTGCACAAGAATAATACCAGTTCTTCAAGTCAAATCAACATGATAGATTGCCCCAATAATCAGGGGATCTTTATTGATTTGTTTCACATTTGAAGTTATTTCTAATTTTATTAGAGGTTTTCTTCCACAAGAGTGTAATGGATTGCAATGATATCGCGAAGATTATAATATCATTGCAGAGGTGCTTTTGTATTAGCAATTTTAAAATTTATTCTTATAAATATTTATCCGTCCTATATAAGTAGAAGCTTTTTTTTTTTTTTTTTTACAAAGGAAAGATAAAAATGTTTTTGATAATTTTTGCTCCCTCTATCCTAATTTAGCCGATTTAAAAAAGAATGATACATTTCATAGTAATAATTTACTATTGAGATGTCCAATTTATCCCTGATAAAATTATTTCTAGCCATATAAATATTTATAGTTTATTTTAAATCATAAATTTTAAAAAAAAATTTCTTTCCTAAACTTGATACTACGGCATAAGAAAAATAAAATATATAGAAAAGACTTGACATCGAATGTGAACTTCATGAATTATTGGACAGCTGGTAAGCATGATCGATATCATTTATTATTGATGTCATTACAATTAGGTTATTAAGATGCAAAGTTGGCAAGGTCTAGATTTGGAGATAAGGTCAACTATGGCCAAGTAAGCTAACCATGATTGCTTATGACATTTTCAACATCCAACAATTATTTGAAATTTCTCTAATTCATGTTCTTCTCTTCATTCATTCATTTAATAATCTGGTTTCTTTTTTCCTTTTGTTGGGGAGAATAAGCTCTTTTTTCCAATGGGGTTTCTATGCTCGATATAGGAAATACAGGGTCATTTGGTTGAAAGACGTGTTATGATGATATTAATAATGCAAGAATTGTAATATAGGGATTAAATTATACGAAGCTTGTAATGCAAGAACGAATAATTCATTGCCAGTATTATGGCATCTAGAGATAATTTTCAGAAATTCAGGTTTCCAAACAAAGCATTCAAACCCAAACCAGCAATTCCACCATCACCACCTGATAATCCTTGTAAGAAATTTACAGCTCCTCCAGTATCAAATCCACCAGCACCCGTCATATTTTGATATAAATTTGGGATTCCTCCTCCTTGTCCTGCACCAGCAGAACCATAACTCATAAGTAATTGGTTTAATTGCTGGTTTATTGCTTGATTTTGCGAAGAACTAGCAGCTATGAGTTGGCTTAGTTGTTGATTCTGCCGCTGAGTAGCATCCATGATCATTCCTTGTATCATTTTATCCTGATCTTCTCTTTGCTTTCGCAGAATTTCCGGGAGCGACATTTCGTTGCTCTGACTTGGCCCGAATTGCGGTGCAGCAGCAGCAGCAGCAGCAGTTGCGTTGTTAATCCCTGGATTCGTACGACCTAGCCCTACATCAATCAGTTGGTTTAATCGTTGACTCTCATGAGAAACGGCGCCCATGATCATTTCTGCCATCAATTTATCCTCATCTTCTCTTTGCCTTAGCAAAGTTTCCAGGGACGATGTTTCGTTATTAATCCCCTGATTCATAGGATCTACCCCTGCAGACATAAATTTACATGTTATTCTCATATCAATATATCTCAATTGGTTGACTACCTGAACTCCCACCTTGTTGATGATTTTGGCCTACGCCAAACGATTGATGTTGCTGAGGAGCGGATCCAGAATTAGTACTTGTTGTTGGTCTCTGGTGATGGAAATAACTTTGATGTGGTGGAGTTTGCAACTTTGTACAATTCAAATGAGCATCAAAACCACAAGTATTACAACTATAGAGCCATTGGTTGGCTCCAACAGTCTTGCAAATATCACAACAGAATGAATTATCAGGGTAAGGAGATGAAAATTGAAGTTCAAGCTGGTGATGATGAGACCAATGAGTGACACATTGTGGGAGAACTGCACACAGTATATGAAGGTCAGTACCACAAGATTTGCAGTGATAACAGAATCCATCCCCTGTTTCTCCACACGCATCACACCGAAAGTTCCCTTCAGGGTAAATTGGCTTTGGGAGGAGAGTGAAAGTATGTTCTTTGTCAAATGGATGAGCGATTTGCTTTGGCATTTGAGAACATTCAATATGGAGGAAAAAATTGCAAGTTTTGCAAGTGTAGACTGATCCAGTGGCTTGAATTTTGCAGCCTGAACATAGCTGTGATAAGGCAAAATGTTGATGAGTGATTAGCTCTAAAGTGTGAGGATGACAGAAATGGTTTATTGTGTTGTTGGGCTGTTGAGGTTCTAACGTCACCCTTCCCATCTCTAGCTTTCTCTCAAGTTGAGAAGCCTAGGTGACTTCAATCTTTAAATCGACTAATTTTGATAAATTGAATCGTCAATATATATAACTTAAATTTTTTAGCAATTTATTCACTTACACGAGATTAAAGAAAAGGAGCAGAATAGAGGGTGGTGGGTGAGAATATGAATTCTAAAATCTAAATAAAACTTGTTTGGTGGTTAACAAAGTCAAAGTCCATTTTAGCGATTTAACGCGGCTGAGAAGGAAAATAGTCATGAAAGAAGGTGCTTTGTAGACTTTTAGAAATTAAAAATGGGGTTGACGGAATATAATTATTGATAAAGTATTTTATTTTATTTTTTGATAAAATAAATAAATTAGGATGTCTACTCAATTTCCATGAAACATGAAGAGTTCAATTAGCTAATGCCGAGCAGTTGTTAGTCGCCTTTTGTATTCAGGCACTGGTTTTGTGTATTTAGTTTTGGCTTGTATATATATTGTAGGATTCTGAGTCTATAATAATTATGTACATGTGACTTTTAGATCCTGAAATAGGTTGTCTCTGAATTTAATTATGAATTGATATTTACGTTGTGCATAGTTATTAGGACAGGTACCATAGATCTAACAGGTGCCATCGTAATTCGAAAAGTTGGGCCATGACAAGTTTTTTACCATAGCTTAAGAGGAATAAAACTACAGTATTTTGTTAAAAAAAATTAATATGAGCACTTGGTGTATAAAATAATTGGGAAATTAATTTGATAGAACAAAGCAATGAGTTGAAATGGTCAAGATAGCAAGAGTAGTATCATCTTGGGACGTTGAAAGCTGCATCCTCAAAGATTTTTTGAAATAAATGTCAGTGTAATATTCCAAATTCCATAAATTCGGCATGGGACGATATCGACCTTTCAATACTTACAAAAAGATTAGTCCAATCCTGTTTAAGATGGGCAATATTAAAAATATAGCGAAAGAACATGCATTAGACAAAAAGTACATGTGATTATTAGTTTGAGTAGATAAACTATATGAGTAATTCTTTTTTAGGGTGTTTCACTTGTTACAGACACGTTGAGCTTGCTTAACGAGATTCATGCCCAATGTAAATTATTTTTTAATTTTGATTTATGGAACATCGATAATTTTTTCTATATTTTTAAAGATATTATAAAATTATAATTAAATCAGCTAAAGAAATATTATGAAGTCGTTGAAGCAAACACGTCAATACACAGCTGCTTTGAAAAGATTAAATTAAAAAATCTACAAATTACTTTTTGTTGGCTCACCGGAAGCAGCAATATAAATTATTTTTTAGTCTTGATTTATGTGACGTTGATATTTTTTTCTATATAGTTTAGAAGACATCGTAAAATTATAATTGATACAGCTAAAAAAATATTATAAAGTTGTTGGAGCAAATATGTCAATACACAGTTTGCCTTGAAAAGATTAAATTAAAGAGCCCACAAATTAGTTTTTGTTGGCTCACTGGAGGTTGCAATATAATCATTGTTTAGTCTCGATTATTTTTATCTATATTTCAAAAATTATTGTAAAATTATAACTGAAGCAGATACGTCAATACGCAACTGCCTTGAAAAGATTAAATTTAAAAGTCCACGAAATATTTTGCACGTGGACACGCTTCTTGAAAATGATTAAATTCTTCTCTACAAGTAGATGAATATACGATTTTGGAAATTTAACTAAGTCACAGTCTCACAAAATAAATTGTCTTGAAATAGTTTGAAGTTTCTTCCACAAATACGTATTAAAGTTTAATTATAATATTGTCTTTCGAAATTCAATTAATTTGCAGAATAAATATATCTTGACTAATTATAACAGTATTTTCGAATTTTGACTAAGTTACAAAATAAACTTAAAATAAATTCAAGAATGGATGAAATTAAAATTAAGGATGTGGAGAATGAGTTCCAAATAAATTTCTCAACTTCTTTGTTCAATAGTTGTGCAGCATTTTGGTAAACCATTAATTAAATAACCCCGCCC
>DF358385.1:10879-34551 GCA_000787875.1 Solanum virginianum
GATTTGAAGACTTCAGATCCCGATGAACTATAGGTGGGTTGAAATGATGAAGATAGTTCATGCCACGAGCCTGAAGAAGCAGCATATATAAATACATTACAATCAAATAACATAATTTACCTTGGTAATGCAAAAATCCCGGACAAATACTATATTATTGAAAAGAAAGCATAATCTGAAAACATATCCAAAGATCCTGAAAAGGAAAAGTAGAAATAATGTTTTTCCAGTAGAAATAGTGGATACTATTCATGATGATATGAAAGATATAATTCTCCGGAAGCCCCCTGAACTTGACACCGTTTATTCGGTGCATACCTGAACTACCTTGCGCTTGACAGCTATCACCCCTGGAAGCTTAACATGGCAAAGGATGTGGTAAACACTCTTGTAGGCCCATGGAGTGAAGAAAATAAAAAAATTAGCTTCCAAGTGGGGGTATTTTCCAACCGTTAATTGGCAGTCAAATACTATATTTATTTGTTCTAATTATGAACTTTTTGCTTCTTATTATACAATGCATATTTTGCCTCTGGATCCCTTATGGTATTGTACACTGTTTTGTTGTGATGCTATATTTTCTTCTTTATACCTGGAATAGCTGAACTTGAGCCGAGGGTCTCTCAGGAACAGCCTCTCTACCTCCACGAGGTAGTGGTAAGTTTTGGGTACATTCTATCCTCCTCAAACCTCACTTGTGCATTCTTACTGGATATGTTGTTGTCGTCGTCTCAATAATGAAGTTCCACCGATTATTTTTTAACAAATTTGACTATAAAAAGATGTTTCAAAAAATAAAGGATATAAAAAGGTAACAAGATGTATGTTAATTTACAAAAACGTCATGTGCCACACGACTCTCACCTCCATCAGGTGAAATTGGACAGGGGACAAGAGTACCAAATAGTTAAGTACAGGTGGGTAATTAGGACAAATAATTCAGACGTGCACCAAATGAAAAGTGACAAATTCAAAGGGATCCCAAGATATTATGGATAATATGAGATGTTTTAGGTATTGCAGGTTTCATAGGAACTCACTATATCTAGAGCCATGTGCATACGTCGTCTCCATTCTAGTTTGGATGCATTCCTTTGTAGTAACCTAAACAAACTTCCTCTGCACCAATTGAAAACGGAAATGGTTTGTAAATTACATGATATCATCGTAATATAGACACATTATCACATAAAATATGAGCTTAAAAAAATGGTTTAAAGAATTGAGAATTCACCGTGGCAAGAACTCTGTCACAATACAAAGGCGTTGAGGTGAAGTTACCGCACCCATGAAAAGAAGAATATTTGGATGTCGGAGACGTTTCATCAGTGACACCTGCAGAAAAGCAAGTGAAATCTCTCTTAGAAAAGAAAACCAATGGTCCTGCATGAGTTAAAAACTGAAAAGGATATGTTATATCTGGCAGAAAACTCTTCTAGAAAGACATGTTAGTCCTTCAGATGATTATATGCAAATATCACATGAAATGATGCTTAATACAGTGCTTTATTATAACAACATTTTTATTAACAGGAATCCTCTAGTACAATATTAGTCAGTACCAAAGTAGAAAGTGAAAGCAGGAAACTAGAAGAAAATTAATCAAAACAAAAATGAGAACTATAGAACCATAGAATTTTTATTTGAGGTCACAGAAACATAGACATGAGCAAGGGAAGTACTTCTAAGCTGAGATCTTTTGATACTTTTCAAGGTGAGTGTAAAAACCAGGAATTTCATCATCTGACTTACATAACACAGTATAATTCTCAATATACTTGCCACAATTTTCCAATGAAGGGTGTTCAATTGACCACCCTTTACTCTATGTGGCAATACCAATGGGTGACTGGTTAACACATTGAACTTTACCGCTGATATGAAGTGTAAGAATCGAGAGCTTAAGACTATTGCATCACTATTAGCAGCAGATATGTGAGTTTGATTAAGCGGCTTTTTATTGAGGGTGATGAGTCAGCAAGTAGTTAGTTAGAGGTTTTAAAGTTAGTTAATGATGGTAGTTAAAGTTAGTTACACTACTAATCATAATTAGTTACAAAGCATGTGATGTATTGTGTTTGTATATAAAGGAGGGTCCACATGTAATTAACACAGAATGTGAATAACTTTTTCATTTCACAATTCATTTCTCTCTCTCTTCCAAATTGTTCATGGTATCAGAGCCTTCGGAATCAATAATTGTTTGATTCAAATTGCAAGCTAATCGAAGAGAGACATCAATGGCGGATTCAAGTAGTACACCAGCTCCAACACCAACTGCTACAGTTGCAGAGACACTAGAAGTAATTGAATCAAAGAGGAATCATCCTCTTTATCTCTACCCATCTGATACACCTGGGTGTGTATTAACCACAGTACAACTCACTGGATCTGAGAACTACTCACTATGGAGCAGGTCGATGATGATCAATCTCAGTGCTAAAGCAAGCCTGGATTTGTGTTAGGGACACGCCAGAAAGCTGATTATGCACCGGAATTAGATGAGCAATGGGAGAAGTGCAATGCATTTGTCGTTGCATGGATCATGAACACTGTTTCGAAGGAACTACTCAGTGGAATTGTGTATGCCTCAGATGCTGCAATGGTTTGGGCAGATCTGAAGGAACGATTTGATAAGGTTGATGGATCTAGAATTTACCAGCTACACAGAGAAATTTGTACAATTCAACAAGGTAATCTGTCCATCTCAGCTTACTTTACTAAATTGAGATTGATGTGGGATGAATTCGCTGCTCTTGTACCACCTCCATCATGCAATTGTGATAGATCCAGAGCCTACATAGATCATCTACAATATTTGCGATTGTTTGCTTTTCTAATGGGATTGAGTGAGGTATATAGCCATGCGCGTAGCCAAATTTTGATGATGAACCCCCTGCCAAGTGTTAGCAAAGCATATGCGATGGTTGTGGCAGATGAGAGTCAGAGAATCACTTCAAGTACGAGTACAAATGGAGATGTAGTTGAGGCAACAGCTTTGTATGCAGGAAGAGGAAATGTGAGAAGTGGAGGTACGTATACTGATGGTCGTACTAACTATGAGAAAGGTAACTACAATGCTAATGGAAGGAAGAAGGTTAACTGGAATCTATTTTGTGATCATTGCAAGTTACATAGACATACTAGGAACATATGTCACAAGCTTATTGGGTATCCTGATGATTCGAAGTTCAAGAAGAAATCAGATCAAGGGTTCACAAGTTCAAACAAAGGATTTAGTTCAAACAAAGGGAAAGGAGTGGCAAACAATGTGCAATTGGAAAAGGAAGACAAGGACTTGAAGAATGAGGATGCTTTTGGATATGTTGCTGAAGAACAGAAATCTGCACCTGTTTCACATGATGTTAACTCTGTATGCACAGGCTTGAAGACATTGGCTATGCAAAAAACTTATACTCCAAGCCAAAATCAGAAGATTTTGAAGATTCTGAATGAAGAAGAAAGGGTTGAAGACATGGCAAATATGGCAGGTAATGTCACTAACACTGACATTGTTGATTCTGCTATAAAAGAATGCTGATTCTTATAATGTGATGAGTGCTAGTGATCAGTATTATATGACTGATAAGATAGATAGCTGGATTGTTGATTCTGGGGCAACCTCACACATGACATCTAAAATTAGCATGCTGGATAGTGTTTGTTACTAACAGGAATACAGGGAGGAAAGTACTTTTGCCTACTGAACAGACTACTCTAGTAACACATTCAGGGAGT
This sequence comes from Solanum virginianum, assembly GCA_000787875.1. Lineage (NCBI taxonomy): Eukaryota > Viridiplantae > Streptophyta > Magnoliopsida > Solanales > Solanaceae > Solanum > Solanum virginianum. Next base: position 14,618 of record DF358385.1, read on the forward strand.
TATTTGATTCCAACTTGTGGTACACTGGAAAATGTTTTGGTGGTACCTGATTTCAAACATGATCTACTCTCAGTGTCACAACTAACCAGACAATTGTAGTGTTCTGTTCGTTTCTTTCCTGAATTTTGTGTTTTGCAGGACCTCTTCAATGGAAAGGTGAAGGGGATTGGTAAGGAGATAGATGGTTTGTACTACTTCCCAAACAGTTTTCCTTCTACAAGAGATGTTGCTGATGATAATACAGCCTTGGTGGCAACTACTGATGATGCAAAATGTATGCTATGACATAGTAGGATGGGTCATCCATCTATCAAGGTGTTGAAGCTTTTATCACTGGTGAATAGAGAAACAAGTGGAGCAACATGTGATGCTTGTCCAGTATGCCCTATGGCCAAACAAACTAGACTTTCATTTCCTGCTAGTATGAATAAGAGTAGTGAAGTCTTTTTGATCTAATTCACATTGATGTCTGGGGGCCTTAAAAGGTTTCTACACACAATGGTTTTAGGTACTTTCTTACCGTTGTGGATGATAATTCAAGAATGACATGGTTGTTTTTTGTTGAAGTTCAAGAGAGATGTATTTGTTACCTTAAAATCTTTTATCGTCTTAGTTAAAAATCAGTTTAATAGGCAAATAAAGAAGATAAGGTCAGACAATGGTTCTGAGTTCTTTAACAAGGAATGTAGTGCATTGTTTACATCTCTTGGGATCATTCATGAAAGCAGTTGTCCACACACTCCACAGAAAAATGGAGTGGTGGAAAGGAAACATAGGCATATTCTGGAAGTTGCAAGAGCTATCAGATTTCAAGGTTCAATCCCAATCAGATTTTGGAGAGAATGTGTCTTAGGAGCTGTGTACTTAATCAACAGAATGCCTACTGAAGTGTTACACAAACAGTCACGATATGAAGTATTCCACAAGGTTAAACCACAATTGGACCATCTGAGAACGATTGGATGCTTGTGTTATGCAACCAATTTGGTCAAGAATGATAAGTTTTCATCAAGAGCAGATACCTGTGTCATGATGGGATATCCAGCTACTCAGAAAGGCTATCTTTTATACAATATAAGTCACAAAAGGTTCATAGTGAGCAGGGATGTTGTTTTCAAGGAGAATGTGTTCCCTTTCAGTATGATGAAGTTCAAGCATGTGCCTCTCTTTTTGGATCAACCACTTACTGATTATGACGATGTGCTGACAACTACCTACTATTAATGAAGATCATGGTGCTGCAGATATTGTTCCTGAGAATAATGGTACTGCAGATGACTCCTTGCAGACTGGTTTAGACTTAGAGGGGACCTCAATTCATGCTCTTGAAGATGCCAGTGGGAATGAGATGACAAGAGTGAGTAATTCAGCAGGGAATTCCAGTACCACAGGCATTATAGCTCAAAGAACCTCCACCAGGATATCCAGACCACCCATCTGGATGACAGATTATGTGACAACTGTGTCTAAACCTGCTCATCCATACTCTTTGGCCAACAATGTTTCCTATGATCAGCTTTCCACTTCTTATCAAGCTTAATTGAGCAACATGTCATCAGATACAGAACCAAGAAACTATGAGGAAGCCATCAAGGATCCAAGGTGGATAGAAGCCATGAAGCAAGAGATTGATGCACTTGAAGCCAATGGTACATGGAAGATTGTACAGCTTCCACCCGGTAAAAAGGCTATAGGCTGCAGATGGATCTTCAAAATAAAGTATAAAGCAAATGGAGAGATTGACAGATTCAAGGCAAGGTTGGTAGCTAAGGGATATAGTCAAACAGAGGGCATTGATTATCAAGAAACCTTTTCACCTGTGGTGAAAATGGTGAATGTCAGATCTATTATTGCAATAGCAACTGCTGAGAATTGGATGATCTATCAAATGGATGTTTTCAATGCATTCCTGCAGGGAGATTTATTTGAAGAAGTCTATATGGAATTGCCTAAGGGGTTTGCCAGCAAGGGGGAGTATCAGGTGTGTAAGCTTGTTAAGTCTCTTTATGGACTCAAACAAGCATCCAGACAATGGAATGCCAAATTTTGACTGTTGCCTTGTCACAATCAGGATACATTCAGAGTCATCTAGACTACTCTTTGTTTACAAAGAGAAAGGGATCAGCTCTGGTGATAGTATTGGTCTATGTGGATGATTTACTGATTACTGGAAATGATTACAAGCTGATACAAGAAACAAAAGGGGTGTTACATCACTACTTCAAGATCAAGGATTTAGGGGAATTGAAATATTTCCTTGGGATTGAATTCAGTAGATCAGCACAAGGCATTTTCATGAGCCAAAGAAAATATGCTCTTGAGCTAGTATCTGAGGCTGGACTAGCAGGAGTCAAACCAGCAACAACACCTTTGGAGTGTAATATGAAGCTCACAAGTGCAGATTTCCCTACTGATGCTAATGATGAGTTGTTCCCTGATGTAAGTAAGTATCAAAGAATGATTGGGAAGCTTTTGTACCTCACAAACACTAGACCAGATATAGCCTTCTCTGTCCAGTGTTTGAGTCGAGGGTAGTCAGATATATTAAGTCAGCACCAGGTCAGGAATTGCTCATGAGTTCTGAAAAACACACATCTCACAGGGTATTGTGATGCTGATTGGGTTGCATGTCCAAATACAAGGAGCTCAGTTACTGGTTACATATTGAAGTATGGGAAGTCATTACTAGCATGGAAATCTAAGAAGCAAGGTACTGTTTCAAGAAGTTCTGCTGAAGCAGAATACATGAGCCTTGCTACTTTGACTGCTGAAGTGGTATGGGTAACAAATCTGTTCAAGGAGCTGCATTTGAAATTAGAAGCCCCAGTTGGCATTCATTGTGATAGTAAAGCAGCAATTCAGATTGCAGCAAATCCTGTCTTCCATGAACGTACTAAGCACATTGAAATAGACTGTCATTTCATTCGAGAAAGACTACAACAAGGGTTTATAAGGATAGATTACATAAATACAAGAAATCAGCACGCTGATTTGCTGACCAAGGCCTTGGAAGGTCTCAACATGATTTTTTGCTAGCCAAGCTAGGTGTTATGAATATCTTCAGTACATCTAGCTGGAGGGGGAATATTGAGGGTGATGAGTCAGCAAGTAGTTAGTTAGAGGTTTTAAAGTTAGCTAATGATGGTAGTTAAAGTTAGTTACACTACCAATCATAATTAGTTACAAAAGCATGTGATGTATTGTGTTTGTATATAAAGGAGGGTCCACATGTAATTAACACAAAATGTGAATAACTTTTTCATTTCACAATTCATTTCTCTCTCTTCCAAATTGTTCACTTTTCAAATGAATTCTACAACTTTATCTAATTCTAATATAAAGACATAAGGTACTCCCTCCATTTCAATTTGTTCTAGTTTGACATAGCACGAAGTTCGAGAAAATAAAGAAGGCCTTTGAACCTTATGGCCATATACTAAACATGAGTGTAATGTACCAAAATGCCCTTAAAATCTTGTGGTCTAAAAATGTCGGGTAGGATATTGGGCGTAAGCCTTTACTAAATATAGAAAGTGGCATGCTTTTTGAAACAGATTAAAAGAGAAGTTAAACAACAAATTGAAACGGAGGGAGTAATTAAAATTCAACTAGTACCTTACTGCATTTATCAAAGATTACCTAGAGTCCTAGTGTAGGTCTAGCACACCGCAAAATGCAAATTTCCAACACATCAATGAAGAGGACAGAGGACAACTCTATCAGGGTTGTGAAATTTTTTTTCATTATTCTCTCACCCGTTGAAAGCCTACAATTCTGTAAACAATATTTTGCTGGTTTATTCTTTTTATTGACATTTACCACAAAAAAGGACCATGATCTGCCACATCCTAGACCTCATTAGAGCTACAGACTTCCTTGCTATCATGATCCCAGAACTAGGAAAAAATCAATAATAACTCTGATATAGTTTAAGTGCTTCGGAGAAAGAATTTCTGATAGGGGACACAAGTAGAAGCTTTTCAAAATTTATTCGTGAGGAACATACTGACCTCCTGTCTGAAGGAATATATGACATCATCAGAATATTCTTGCTTGGAAAATACTTTAACTGCAACATCCTACCAAAAGAAAAAAAGAAAAAAAAAAGACATCACTTTACAAAAGTAAACCAGCAGTTGTTCCACTCCTTAAAAGTAACCAATAATATAGAATTCAAATGACATTCATAGAATGTGAGAAATGGCATGTCAAACACTATCCAAATACTGAGTTAAAGAACTTTCAAAGTTTAAACTATAAAATGTTGAAAAGGAGCATGTAATGAGAAAAAGCAACATTCTAGCCCTTCTTTAAGCAAGTGTAAACTCCAATCAACTTGATAACTTATACAAGTGATATCTGTTAACAAGACATTTCAACATGTTGCAGAATATGTTCGAAAACACTTAAACAGAGCTTCTTAGGATATTCTCTATGAAAGAAATGTCATAAGAGAGCAGAGAACATACTGATCCAAACCACAGCCCATGATAAACAGTTCCACAAGAACCTATTGAAACACAAACAAAGGAAAACTGAGCACGCCAGAACAGAAATGAGAAACTCTAGTAAAACAATAGAAGACATAAATCTGACAGCTGTAATGCAAGAATGTGATCTTCATAGGCAAATGGTTTATAAGCTTCAAAAATAAGTATAGAAGTGTTGCTAAGTTTTGTCTGAACTTCTGATCGTTGTACTAAACATCTATAAATGCTGTAAAAAAGAAAGTGACAGCATCATCATGCTTGCTAATTCCTCAGAAAAAGAAAAGGGTCCAGAAACCTGATAAGACTTATCTTTGAGAATTTTTACCAGTAAACAAAAATTTGACACACCTTGGCCAATTTGTTCTCCGATTGTCATATCCTCCCACAAGATTTCATAATCCAAGCAGTCGGTATCTGCATCCACTTTATTAACAGCAGTACTAGTGGTGCTATCAGTACTACTAGCGCTGCTTGTGCTATTAACATTAAATGATGATGACCAGGATCCCCAAGCCTCATTGGTAGCTGTACGGTTACTTTCAATAATCTGATCATCTGGTGTTGATGCTGCATTAGAACTCTTGAAATGATTCAACTCATTATCTTGGTCATTGTTTAGCCAGGGCCAAACAAATCGTGTAGCCTTTGCCTCTGATACTTCTCGCTCATTGCCTTTCCATGGCCATGACAAGTTCTTCTTAACCATCCATGCCTCTGCCTTTGAGGTTATAATCTTAGAAATCCCAGGTTTTCCCTCGTTCTCATCTCCAGAATCTCTCGAGGATTTTTCTGGAGAGTGCTCCTCTTTTGTAACATTACCAAATACCCCAAATGGAGAAAAGTGAACATCTCCCCTGGGTGTACTTGCTCCACTTGAATTTGCATCTTCCCTTTGATCCAATAGAGCAGTGTCAGAAAAAACATGATCAGAATGGTGACTATCTCCACTTCCACCTTCCCGAAGGATGCTGCCCTCTCCCGTTTTCATTTTTGACTTAACCTTATTGCTCATCTTTGAAGCCTATTTGAGGTTTTCATCACATCAGCACATAGCCATCTCATACAAACAAGCAAAAATAAAGTGAAAAGAGAGAAAAAGAAAGCATGTCAAACAAATCCACTAACCAAATTCGATATTTTGGAGGCAATGGCAACTTGCAGAGGTTGTTGCGGATCAAGTCCAAGTGTTGCATTAGCAATGCTTCTTGGCCTACGAGAACTTTTATCAGCTTTTATATGCTTCACCTCAGCAGATGATTCATGAAAAGGCGTCGCATCACTTGATACACAAATAATTCCAACAAATGTACCATCATCATCATAAAGTGGAGTATCTGTTGCTACAACTAAAAATCTGTCCCCTTGCTTATTCTTCACAGGGAATTGTCCAGTCCAATTCTCACCCATTTTCACTCTGTGTATAATGATTTTAGCCACAGCATGATCCTTAGCGTCTGTTATCAGCTCAAGAAGATCCTGCCCAATAGCTTCGGCAGCTGAATAACCATATAGTTGCTCAGCACTTCGATTCCTGCACAACCGTTGCAAGCCAATTTTGCAAAGGAAGTAAATTTATGATTTAGTCCTACATTATTAAAGATTCAACAATAATAACAACCATGCATCTACTAGTTGAAATCATACATATGAATCCTCAATTTCCACTATGCTCCATTAGGATTGGTTTCATTCCTTTATACATAGTTCTATTTTTAGGTAAAATACTTAGGGAACACCCATAACTGACACCTTTTATCCAATGTACACCTAAACTATATTACCACCTATACTTGGCTATTTGGGAGAATTCGCCAGAGAAAAGAATACAAATGGAATAAATAGTTGTTGCATCTAAAGGGACATAAGGAAAATAAAAGTTGAAGTAAAATATATATAGTACATTAAGAAGTAATACACAGTTGAAACAAATAAACCACTGTATGTGACTGTGGAAATTAATGGTTCAAAAAAACTCCACTTGGGAACTGTTTGCTGATTTTTCATCAACCAGCCCTAGGGAAAGTGTATCCACTCTCTTAGCCAAAGTATAGAGGATGTTCAGGTGTACACTGAATAAAAAGTGTCATGTTCTGAGGACGGCCAAGATATTGTGCATTGATTTTTAAAAGACTAATCAAGGTTCTCTAATACTAGAGGTTCACTACATTTTCTTTTAACATACAAATCCTTAAAAAAACTAAAAAAATCCTAGCAAACACGGGCCTAATGCAAGCATATCAATACAACTAAGCGTCAATCCTAAATACGCAGTGGATACAATATAAAGATTCAATCACTAATTCCATGGATACCTGCTACCTCCAACCAGCACAGGTACTAGGTAACTCTATCCACCAAAGCTTGGACAAATTGGAAAGAGTCGCCTAGTGATTTTGCCTCCCAGGAAATTTGAACTAGAGACCTCATGGTTGTGAACCCTATCCAAGACAAAACTAATGCCTATTAAGGTCTTTTCTTCTTTTCTCTCCCAAGTCCCTACCAATAAAAAGGAAAGGCAAGCAACAAGATACTACATATAGATAGGAAAAAGTTATCGTTTATAACATTAAAAAGACGGAACAGAGGAGAAATGAGCAGACATTTTTCCAGAAATAGCAAGTCCATTAGAAGTAGTTACCAGTAAATTAATCGATAATTGAGATCAAATATATGCACTGCTTGCCCCATTGATTGCAATATGCTCAAATACTGTTTATCAGTAAACTTCACGGCAGCTGAACGCTCAGTTTTATTACTGCTCTCTCTTTGCAAGGGTGATGAATGGCGGAAGGAAGTGGAACCCTTTTTCCCTAATGGTTCATTAGAACCCTTAAGACGAGGTGGGCGTTGTGGGGAAATAGAATGAGACCTTTGCCTCAGTGATGTGCCATCATTTGAAACCATAAGTTTAGATATCTCTTGTTTTAACTGCGCATGCCCTGCCTCCAATTCTTGGATCTTCTTTAGCAACTCCTCAGTTGGGGGTGTTGCAACTTTAGCTGAAACACTTGTTTCTTCCATTCTACGATTCAATTTTGAACAAAACTCGATGCGATTTAGCACAAACAAAAAAATGAATTTGGGTCAAACCCTCAAGATAACATCTACGACTGTCGATCTAATGCTAAATTTGACAAGAAAAAACAAAGTCTGATACACAAGACAATGTTTGCAGCTGACTTCCTAGCAGGAGAAAAAAAAAAGTGTAAGAAAATGGCAAGGGGAGATACCCTGAGTAAGGAAGCCGGTTACTTTTTTGTGAAGATTACGGTGCCTTTGTTCTGACCAATTCTTTATTCTTTGTTAGGACTGCCAAAATCATTTTTCTATTCTCACAACAAAGAGCGTCCCAATAAGTAACCAATTACTACTATATTTTTTAATAATTTGGAGGATCCTTTACCAGCGGGTTAAAATTATAAACTATGATATGAAATAGTGGTGAGCAAATTTGTATATTTATTTAATGCAGATATTAGTCGAATAGCATTTCATTTGTGTACTATTGCTTATTTCATCTCTCTTGCATAAAATTGTGAATAGTATTAGTTATCTAAGTTTCTAAATTATAAATTATCACATAAATGAATAATTTAGTTTTTAATTAATTATCAAATATAATATTACTTATACAGAATTTAATACATATATAACTCATTTTCATGTTCGCTATCAATCAACCTTTGGTTGTTTAGAGGATGGTCTGATAAAAAATAGTCTCTTCATAATCTTTTCATCCTATGCTTTTTTCTCTTTTTATAACTTTAGGCCAATATTTATCATTTTTATGAGAATTTATTGTACAATTTTATTTTTTAAATCTCAAGATATTATTTTTAGAGATAATTGTAATATAATTGAAAGAAAATATTGAATGTTATCTAGGCGTTTTGATTGTATTTCCTAATCTATAAGAAGTTTAGTTTAACATGGAATAAGTGTATTGTATTCATATACCTCGTCAAATTTGATATACACTATACCTAATAGATAAATTTGTGTTTATAAAGAAGGATTGAAGTTAGAATCATAGGACAATAAAGTTGACATTCCTTTTCTAAAAAGAAAAAAAGCAGTGTAGCAATTGGAGGTGAAGTCGAGTAAATTAAAGGAGGTGCGTGTCTTATCAATAAAAAGAGGAAAAAGTCTTGTCTTTTGCTAAATTGATGTTTGTTGAACATTTCCATAAATGGGGAGGCGTTTATATCTACTTTTTTTTTTAGATACAATCAAATACGTTTTGCAAGAATAATATCACAAATATTTGAGCATACTTGTCCTAAAAAACATAAAACATATGTAGTTTTAATAGAGTTATTTTATAAAAATAAAAAACTTAAGGGTAAAAATTTGAAAACGACTAATTTAGTACAAGTAAAACAAATGACGGTGTAAATAGGATTTTAGATGTTTTTCAAATTATAAATATAACTTAAATTTATATTTGAAATTTTCATGGTCAAACATTTTTTTTTAATAAAGTGATTTTAAAAAAATAATAATGATAAATTGTCATGTCCAAATAGATCCTAAACTTTTAAAATACATTTACGAAATATGACTGATGCCTATAAGCAATTAAAACTATAAGGGCTTGTTTGGTACTGTCACAACTCAAGTTAGCCCTTGGACGTGACATGACAAATTAGGATCACGAAGAATCCCAACCAAACATTTTAGCATTCATTGGATACATAAATTAAGTAAAGATATGAAAGATAAACATATGCAAAATATAGTCACACAAACAAGTATATGTGGTCGTATAAGTAATAAAGTGACTCTTTTTAGGAGTTGGATGTCGATCCCACAGAAGTTTGTCAATTAATCATTTACTAAATTATACTAATCCTATCTATTTATTTAAACAAATAATTTTTAAAGATAAATTTAAATTAGCTAGGCTAAAAATAAAAATAAAATTAATAACTAATGAACAATTAATCAAGAGAGATAATTCTTACACAATTTATGAATGAATCGATTTAGGATTATGGTCAAACTAATTATCATGTTTACCATTAATTTCATTAACTTATTTGGTTATCTAGTTGTTGATTCACGAGGATAATAATATGGTCGGGATCTCTCGACCTCTAACCATCTACGACAATTGGAAATCTAACTACATCGTAAGGCATATATAGATTCAATCAATTATGGAGAATTACTATCACAACCCAAGCTAGACCCTAAGTGTGACACAACGATTAGGATCCCCATAGGAACCCCAACCAAGCCTCTTAGCATATCAAGCATACATAAAGTAAAACAATAAACCAAACCTAAACAAAAACTTATAAGAAATCCAAGGAACATAGCATAACATAATGAAGTAAGTTGACTCCGAATGCATACAATATCCAACATGCATCTAAGTGAAGTACTGTAGACTAAGTCTATGGACATGTTATTAACTCACCCTCAACAAATCGTAAATGAAATAGTCTCAAGTTTGCAACACACACTAAAGTAAAAGAAGTAAGATAGTTTAGGCTTGCCCTCAAAGCATGAGGACTCACCATTAATCTTCAAGCAAGATCACCAGCTAGCCATGTGAATAAGATAGAGCATCTTATCTTACATTGTGATATATATATATATATATATATATATATATATATATATATATATAGAGAGAGAGAGAGACACACACACACACACATACTAATGCATATTTTGCCTACATTATTAAAAATGTAGGGTTGGACGCTTCTCACTCTCCTCATGACTAGTTTGCATGATAGTGCACACATGATTGGTAAGCCCTCCTGCTTCAAGGGTTACCCATTAAGCTTATGATTCTATTGTTACTTGCTTCATTTTGAGATATTTGTTTTTCATTGAGGGTGATCTAGGGACATGTCCTATCTCCCGCCCATATTAGATCATGTAGATGCATTGTTAGAATTATGTGTAAGAGTCTATGTCATCTACCTTAGACTTGATTTCTTTTCTTCTATTGGATGATTGTTGAGACTTACTTTTGCTTACTTCTAGTTTATTGATTGAATAATCCTTTATATGCCTTGTAAATTCTCATGTATGATACGTACAATGGCCTGGTTGGAGTCCTTAAGGCTACGATAATTTTGTCATGCCAAGGGCCTAGCGTGGTCATGAAAAACTTGGTATCAGAGCACAAGATTTTGAAGTATCCTAAATAGTCTAACATGTCACATTAAGTAGAGTCTTATTCATGGTTATGAAGTGCGTCACATCTATGAGTGGGAGGGTGAGACATTTTAAGAAATCTTCACTTTTTTCATGATTTATGTTGTGCTATAGAGTGTACTCTAAGGCTTTTTCCCTTGAACATTGTTCTTTGAGATTTTTAAAAAATGTCTCTATATAGAGCACCATTGCAAGGGAAAATAATTTTAATGAGGAACAAGCTCCTCCAGTTCTTAAAGGTCCTCAAGTTCCTATGCTAGAGATAGTACGTTTAGAGTTTCAAACTGCTTTTCAAATGCTAGCCCAAGTGGTGACAACCCACGCTAATCAAGTAGGTATGGGGTAAGGTAGAGGGTCAATAGAATCTAGAGTTTGAAAATTTATGAGGATGAACTCGCGTGATTTCTATGGCTCCAAAGTGGATGAGAATCCATAAGAGTTTGTGGATAAGGTGTATAAAATTTTGGCAACCATGGGGGTGTCTCTGGTGAGAAGACCGAACAAGTAAACCTACCAATTAGGGATGATACTAGACTATAGTATGATCAATAAAAGAGTGAGAGGGTTGAAGGTTTAGGTCCTATAGCTTTGGAAGAATTCAAGGTTGCATTTCTTGACTGTTTTATTCCTTTGGAGTCGAGGGAAGTCAAGATCCAAGAATTCATCAACCTCAAGCAAGAAAGTATGAGTATAAGGGAATATGTCTTCAAATTCACTAAATTGTCCCAGTATGCTCCTTTCATAATTTTCTATCCAAGGGCAAGAATGAGTAAGTTTGTGTCGAGTGTCTTAGATATGGTGTCCAAGGAGTATAATATAGCTATGCTAATTAAAGAGATGGATATTTTGAGGATTATGACATATGAGGAACAAATTAAAGATAAGAAGTTGATGGAGAGGCTAGATAGTCTAAGAGGGATTGTATTAAGGGTGGTAACTTCCCCGGTAAAAGGTCCAATTATAGTGAAAATGGTAGATTTCATGGTGGGCAAAGGGTTTTTGATCTAATGCTTCGGCTATAAGGTTTAACAAAGATAAGAGGTCAAACTCCAAGGCTCAAGGAGGAATTTCAGGTACTCAAGTTACTGCTATTTGCAAGGAGTGTGGGAAACTCATAAGTGAGAAGGTCTAGCCTGGGTTTGATGTGTGATTTAGGTGTGGGAAGTCCGATCATCGTGCTATGAATAGTAAAAGTGGTAGTGGTAGAAGACCTAAGGCCAAGCTAGGTGGACAAACTTAATAAGGTAGTTCTTAATGTCATAATAGGTTATATGCATTTCAAGCTAGGCAAGATATTGAGGAGTCTCCCAATATGGTTGCAAGTACATTGCGGGTCTTTGACTTTGATGAATATATTTTGGTTAATCTGGGTGCCAATTTGTCTTTTGTTACTCCTTATCTTGCACTGAGATTTGATATATGCCCCAAAATCTTTCTAGATCTCTTTTTGATTTATACTCCCATCGATGATTCAATTTTATCCAAGAAAGTCTATAGAGATTGTCCTGAATAGATCTTGCATAAAGTTATTCCTTCTGATCTTGTTGAACTTGACATGATCTATTTTGACATTATTCTTAGCATGGACTGACTTCATGCTTCTTATGCATCTATTGATTATAGAACCCATAGGGTCAAATTCTGATTTCCTAGTGAGCCTAATGAATGGAAGGGTTGTGATTCTGTGTTTTAGAGTTGATTTGTCTTTTGTTTAAAAGCCTATAAAATAATTTCTAAGGAATGTGTTTGAAATGTATATTCTAAAGCTCCTCCTCTTGAGTCGGTTTCTATTGTAAATGAATTCCCCGACGTGTTTCTCAATGGTTTATCCAATATCTTCTCAAAAGAAAAATCAATGTTGCTATAAATCTCCTTCTCGATAGTCAACTCATCTCTATTCCGCTTACTATATAACCCTAGTAGAACTTAAAGGAATTGAATGAACAATTGAAGGATTTATTGGATAAGAGTTTCATAAGTCCAAGCATATCTTCATGGGGTGCTCCCATTTCATTTGTTAAAAAGAAGGATGGGTCACTCTGAATGTTATAGACTGTTGCCAATTGAATAAGGTCACCATAAAGAATAAGTATCTAATTATGAGAATAGATGATTTATTTGATCAACTCCAAGGTGCAAACTACTTTTCAAAATTGATCTCCGTTTTGATTATCAACAACTGAGGGTGAGATAGTGTGATATTCTCAAGAAGGCATTTTGGACAAAGTCTTGACATCTTTGAGTTTTTAGAATGAGAGACCCAAAGGCACCTCACCCGAGCCTTTTAGTATTCATCAAGCGTTCATAGGTGTTTAACAATGATAAAAAGTAAAATTTAAAAGTGTGGAATGGGACTAAGAGAACATTCAATCATTAAATTTATAGAAGGACAACAACTCAAGTTTTAAATCATATCTTCCCAACATACCATCTACATAAAAGACTTAGTGGGGTCTAAGACATACCCAAAGCTTCCCTCAAGCATAGAAGTTAAGAAAATAACATAGAAAGTAAAGGGCTCCATAATACAATCCAAAATATGTAATTGTCTCAAAGCATGTGAGAGAAGATATAGTTCCTGAACTAAAGGGCTCACTATGCTACTAGTCTTGAATGTCAAATGCTAAGCATGTGCCGATGGAGGAGGTGCATCGATTCCATATGGCAATATCATGTAGGCAAAATATGCATTAGTATATTGAAATGTACTAAGTGTGTGAGATGCAATGCGCACATGAATTGTAATGCCATCATTCAAAAGATGTATAACCATATCCAAAGAATAAAAGTCAACATGGAAACATATTTTAAGGTATATAGATTAAATACATAACTTTGTGGGAGGAGATCATAATCGACATTTAAGACCATGCGAACTACTACTACATGGAATCTAACATAACTTCTTAGGTTGGCATGAGGAGTCCACTTGCCAGGTGAAACTCCATCAACTTATATATGCATATCTTAGTTTAATATTGCTATTGTGGATCTACTAGTCTTAGCCTATAAAGGCTTTTACAGTGGCATATAGTTAATGAGACAAGAAGTTGCTTCTAAGGTTCCCTTACCGAACCCTACCTAAATTTTTCATTTGGCGCTAAGTCAAATCCCACAGAATACTTATAACATAAATATATGCATAAACATTTATAATATTTTAAACATACTTTGACGTTATAGGAGTAGCTCATTAACTTGAGATCCACCCCAGTGAGGATTGTGCTTTTATATTGAGGGTCCATCTTAACATCATTAAAAGCCTCATATCATACTCATGACTTTCATGACATTTATAAGCCATATGATTCCACAAGTTAGATGTTAATTTTATGTTATGGGTCTTTAATTTAATTGAATATTTTGTGCTAAGTTAATGTGAGTTTGCATTTTTCTTTAGTTATAATTGTAAATTTATGGTTGCTAACTTAAATTCATCTTTAGATATTTGAATGTTGTATAAAATGAGTATTTAAAGTGGAAAGATTATGCAATAGTCATGGTTGTCATATTTTGGTATTGAATACCATAATAGGATTCAATCGACTAAGGTTTTAGATCATTTAGCTATTAATTTGCATAAGTTCCTTCGATTCTTATGTGAAAAAAATGTGTGAAGTCTTAACCGATTCACATTGATATACAACAATTGACTTAACGATAGCTATGGTTACCAGCTTTCTAGCCTACCTACAAGCAAATTAGCCATTAGATTCAATATTTAAGACCCATTCATTGAAACTATATTCAATTATGCACATCCTCGATATATTTCACATCCATTGATTATAGTTTAATTGTTAAAATGTGCAATTAGTAATGCTTTCCAATTACAACCAACTTTAAAACAATTACAATCTACTGGTTCAAGTAATAACTTCAAAGTTTGAATTGAACACTTTTAATCCCTGTGGGATTGACCCCTACTCCTTGTAGTTGAGTATATATTGACAACAATTGCTTACTCTTTCAAAAATATGAGAGTAGTTTGGGTGCATCAAAAAATGGCACCGTTGTTGGGGATTGGCATTTGATTCTTTCATTGAAATTTTAATTTGAACTTGTTCTTAGTAATTGTTCCTTTTAATTTTAATTTTTTGTTTAGTGATTTCTTCATGTGAAAATATGAGTAAGCAATGTGATATTGCTAGTGATACTAGGATAATGAACGATGGTTATCTAAATGGAGACTTGCAATCTATGAACATGGGGAGGGCAAGTGTAATCGGCCTACCTACTTTGGACGGTAATTTCAACTTTCATGTGATGAGCTTGATAATTCAACCTCTACAAATGAAGGATTTGTTTGGAGGCTTAGCTCACGAAGACCCTCATGAGCATTTGAGAAATTTTGTAGATGTGTATGAGTTATTTACCTTCCGTGGTGTCACACAAGAGGCCATAAGATTACGAGTGTTCCCTTTTTCTCTTGCTGGTGAGATATTTCATTGGTTGGTGGAACTCCCTCATCACTCTATTACCTCTTGGGTATAGTTGACTGATGCATTCCTTGAGAGATTCTTTTGGGTATCTAGAATGCTCCACGTTCATGATAAGATTATGAATTATTGGAGTCATGATGATGTGACCTTACATGAAAATTGGCTCTATTTTCAAAAGACTTTGCTACATTGTCCAAATTATGCTCTCCCAAATAAAGGGTTATTATAAATATTTTATCGAAGTCTTAACAATGCTAACAAAGTGGCGACTAACCAACTTGTGGGTGGCAGTATTATGAGACAACCATTTGTGGTGGCGTCCAATTTTCTTGATCAAACGGCAAAGACAAATTATGCATGACATACAAGGAAAGATAAAGCGATCGTAGCTTCTTCAGCTATGACCATTGCTTCAAAAAGATCAAGAACGTGATCAGAATATGGCCTGAATGATGACTCAACTTGACCTTATTACTGAGCATGCGATGGACCTCCTCCAAGAGGTACCTATAAGAATGTGAATGTTATAGGTGCTGTGAAAAATGATGAAGATGCAAGTTTTGAGGCACTCTACAATGAAGAAGTTTAATATGTCAGCAACCAAATGGTGGATTCTCGACCGACTTTTCAAAGGCAAGTTGGAAATCAAGGTTGGATGAATGAGAGAGATGGTAATTGGCGGGATAGAGATTGGTAAGTTAGGAATGTTGCTTGGAATGATCATGAGTTTGACGGAGAGAAATATGTTCCACCTCATGAGCGAGTCAAGCCAAAAGATCCCATTGCTCATCTAGAAAATTATCAAACTAAGGATATACTTACTAGAATTCTCAACAAGCTTGAAGGGACCGACAAAGTGATGAAGGAAATAAAGTTTGATTTTTGGCTTTGAATCAAACTAACTTCTTGTTCATCTTCCATAAAGCAACTGAAGACCCAATTAAGTAATATTTCAGCTTATTTGAAACCTTGTAAAAAAGGGGGCTTGCCTAGTCATAAGGGGGTGAATCTAAAGAATGAAATTCTTAAATGCATGGCTATAACCTCTAGGAGTGGTAAAGTAATTGGCGATGTGCCCTCTATTATTGATGTGGTTGTGGGCGTTAAGGCTAAAGCTTCGTTTGTTGATAACATAATTGATGTTGATGATGTTGAAGAGGTGCAAACAGATGCTACTCCTACTTTTGGCAATTCCACCATTTCCGCAAAGGTTGAAGAAGGTTAGCGAGGATGCAAAATTTAAGAAATTCTTATCTATGTTCATGAATTTGGCAATGAATATATCCTTGGTGGATGCATTGTTGGAGATGCCAAGTTATGCAAAGTTTATGAAAAAATTAGTTACCAAAAAGCAAAATCTCAAGTTTGAGACTATTGAAGTCTCCCATCATTATGGTAGGTAATCTCAAGTAATTTGGTGGCTAAAAAAGAAGAGCCAAGTACATTCACTATCCTTTGTACTATTGGTGTTTACAAATTTGCAAGGGCACTATGCGATATTGGAGCTTGTATTAACTTGATGCCCCTTGTAATATTCAAGCAACTTGGTTTGGGAATTCCTTCACTAATAACTATAAGGCTCTTCATGACGGATCATTCTATTAAGAAGCCGGCAGGTATTTTTTATGATGTGCTAGTGAAGGTGGACAAATTGATTTTTCAGTTGATTTTGTCATACTTAATTGTGAGCTTGATATTGAAATCCCAATTATTTTGGGAAGGCTATTTCTAGCCACCGAAAGAGCTTTAGTTGATGTTGAATATGGTGAGTTGAAGTTTTGAGTCAATGATGAAGAAGTCACATTTAATGTTTGTAAATCCTTGAAGCAACCAAAAGAGTGGCAGCTTGTTTCTTATGTTGATGTGGTTGAAAATGTGATTTCTAATGTTGAAGAAGTAATGAGTCTCAGTGAATCTCTTATAGCTGTGTTATCGAATATTGAAGGTGATTCTATTATTAATTATAATTATGTGATGGAAGCCCTTAATGAGGTAGGTGCATGTTCTTATTCAAAAAATCCTAAGAAGTTAGATCTTAATTTGAAGAGTAGGGAGACTCTACCAACAAAGCCTTCAATTAAAGAGCCTCCGAAGTTTGAGCTTAAGGTACTTCCTTCTTATTTGCAATATATTTTCCTTGGTAGTGGTAAAACTGTAAGGCCTCATATGTTGGAAGGTATGAAAGTGCAGGTGAAGTAGAATTTGAAAATTTTTACCAAGCGTAGGTAGGGTTCACGACTGTGATTTTATAGTTTGTGGAAGGGACTATGGGTCGTACTGGCTGTTTTTTATCCAAGGTTTGAAATTCCAAAAGCCAAACTTTAAGGATCCTTAATGCATGAGGTTGTTCCACGAGCCATGGATGTGATTACGAGCTGTGTAATGAGTTCATAGAATAATGGCTAAACTCGATGGAAAATAAGTTTTTGAAGTTCAAGGTATGAGCAACAGGACAACTCATCGTCTATTTTACGAGCCATGGATATTATTGTGGATGGAGGTCCAAAGAAGGCTTTAGAGAGGTTACAAACCAGCAAGATGAGAACCCCTTTCTACAGCCTATAGACTGGACCATGACTCGTATCGAGGTTTCGTGATCAGGTTCGACAGACTTTTAAAAAGGGATATTGTTTACAATTCCTAGTAATCTATGCCTATGCTATGTCATTTAACCCCTAAAATAAACCCTTTCCAGACTTTTACTACCCTAACCCAATTTATTTCAACTCATTCTCAAATAACCTACATCCAAACTCCTCCAAAACACTCTTAAGTTCATCCAAGACATTCAAGTGAAAGGTGCAAGTTGTGGTTTTGAATTTCCTCACTTCCAAATTAGATTATCTTCCATTAAATCACACCAAGGTAGGTGGGTCTTGATTTGACGAGTCTTTTCCTATATAGAGCTCAATCATTTCCCTTCTCCATTTATTTTCAAGTCATGGGTGATTTCAGAAATTACATGAACTCTTTGCATATATTGATATTATGAAGTATTTTATGATATTATAGCTTATACATTATTATGCAATGAAATGCCATGAGGAATTTATGATTTAAAAGAGAATTTCATGATGCCCTAACTAAGTTTTTTTTTTTTTATGGTAGGTTGTTTGAATATGTCCAAATGGTCATGATCTATCTTATATATGCACGTTACTCTTCCATTTCATGATTTTAAGTCTCCATGCATAAATTCACCTTGTATTTAACTAAAGTTACATATTGAGATTGATGAAAGGACTTACTTTATGAATTGCAAGCTTACATCTATTATGAATGTTGAGGGCTATCACACATGTTATGCTTCCCTGGAAATATTATGTGTATGATAAAAAATGTTGAAACCTTTATTATGATGATTATGGATATGATTTATGAGCGTATACATGTTGTAACTATGTTTGTATTCATGTATGAGACTAGACTTAGCACCGAGAATATCTTGGTAGATTTTCATTTTCCCTTAACTACGTTCCACCATAGGATTTATGTACTAGCTAGTGGATCCACATATAGCACCATGTATATATTTAATTACCAAAATGGATATGGTCCCATAAGGTTTATGCAACCACTCTTTGAAATGTTAGAACCCCGTAATGTGAGGTATAGTCTACCTTGGCAAGTAGGCTACTCTTTCTTGATGTGGAGACAACATTAGGATTCTATGTAATAGCTTGCATGGTCTTAAGTATCAGTTGTACACTATTATGCAATGAAATGCCATGAGAAACTTATGATTTAAGAGAGGGTTTCATAATGCCCTAACTAAGATTTTTTTAATCTATGGTGAGTTGTTATTCTTCTTATGGGTTTTTAAGACGAGGGTTCCCAAGAAACAACCTCTCTACCTTTGAGGTAGTGGTAAGGTTTACATACATTCTATCCTTGCCAGACCACACTTGTGGGATTCCACTAGGTATGTTGTTGTTGTTGATGTATTGTGAGTTGTTTGAATGTGTCCAAATGGTCATGATCTATCTTATATATGCATGTTTCTTTTGCATTTCATGATTCGGAGTCTCCATAACTGAACCCATCTTGTTTTGAAATGCAATTACATGTTGAGATTAAAAAAAGGACTTACCTTATGAATTGCAAACTTATATGTATTATGAATGTTGAGGGCTAACTTGCATGTTATGCTTCCATGGGAAAAATATTATGAGTATTATACAAGATTTGAAGCCATTCTTATGATGATTATGGATTTAATAAGCTACTCTTGTCACGATATTATGATTTATGAGCTTATGCATGTTGTAACTATATTTATGTTCATGTATTTCATGGGACTAGACTTAGCACCGAGAGGAGCTTAGTAGATTTCCATTGTCCCTTAACTATTTGCCACCGTAGAATTTATGCACTAGCTAGTTGATCCATATTTAGCTTCATGTTTATATTTGATTATCAAAATGGGTATGATCCCGTAAGGTTTTATGCAAGCACTCTCCGAAATGGGTAGGATCCCGTAAGGTGAGGTATAGTCTACCTTGGTGATTGATGGTCATGCTCCAATAAGAAAGCAGTTGCTATCAGTAATTAACCTAACCGAGGTTAGGGTTGAATCCACAGGGAATAATGAATTGCATGCAGGATGGTAACTTAGGTTCTTCCATCCCTCTTGTGAAGGTGAAGGTCGAATTTCACCACGGTGCTTGGTCTACTACCATGGCGTGCCAACTAACCATTACTTATTGCCCCAATAAACCTTCCCTTGGTCAGGTTTGGTCGATTAGATGGGAAAACATCAACGAATCCTATCATCTACTTCCTTTTTTCTATTCGTCACTACCTTGGTCGGGATCGTGATAGTAGGCAG
>DF358385.1:36919-75983 GCA_000787875.1 Solanum virginianum
TCTTCCCCTGGGTATCCACAATTCGTACAGAGCAAGGTTTGCAATTTCCCAAAATGAGTCTTTCAAGGAAGAACAAAATCATGCCAACCTAACTTTTCTGCAAGATTAACACAAAAAACACATCAAAACACTAAAATGTCACTTTAAAAACTCACAAAATCCTTTGTTTCAGGCACCAAATGTGCTATATTTTGACAGTATATCAACACCCTCAACTTACAACTGCTGCTTGTCCTCAAGCGACGACTCAATCTACACAGACAAAGAGAAATACATAGCAACTGGACTAATGGCATACATTTCAACTTCTCTGATTCAGGTACCCAACTACCATTTTCAAAACAGGATTGTCAAACTATTTAGCACACAGGAACATAATAAGATACCTGGCAATCCATGATAAGCTAAAGAGCATCAACCTTCCACAATCACTTGGCATAGTCATATGCTAATCAAGTAGTGCAAATGCACTCACTGGAAAGAAATCCTTTATACTCACTTAGGCACATTCAGAAATCAAGGACTAAGAAAACATTCTCACTCTCACAATTGAAATTCATGCACAATGACTAACACCATAAGCTTGCCCCCATACCAGGTTTATTCTTTCACTTTTCAGCAGTACCTTCATTTTGAGCTCATTTTTGCTAATCTTTTCAACTCAAGGCACTCTTTTCTTTCTTTTTTTCTTCACCCGGCTCATGATTATTCATTTTCTTTCTTTTTACCTCAACTAACTACCTCATTTTTATTTCATCAAAGGAGGTGAGGTTAGCAAGGTGTCAAAAAAAAAGTATGAGTACATGAGAAGCTCAAACATTTGGAACAAGAGATTCACTAGTTCATTTGGTAGGTCATTTAGGCAAAAGTGGGCTCACTAACAGAACAAAGGCCTGAGATCCCTTCCAAATCAACCAAATCACCAAACCAATCTTAGAGTACTAAGGCAAGTTTTGAGTCCATAATGGATGACTTGCAAATCAACCAATTTACCAAACCAATCTTAGAGTACTAGGTCAAGTTTTGAGTCCATATAATGAAACATGAATGCATCAAAATAAGCTCACAACACATGGCATTTGCATCCACAATCAAGTATAGACTGACAAGTCTTGCTTTCAGTCTCAACTTACCTTCACAATATTAGAACAAACATTGCCCCCAAAAATGTCTAAATGCATCAATAATCACAACCTCAAAAATTTTGAGGGTACCTAATTTTGCATCAAAAGTTTAAAGAAAATTTAAGAGCTATATATATGCCATAAAATAACATTACTATGCATTTACAAATTATCTATACTTTCTAAAACATGCCAGTTCAACAGCAAATTAAACATCCATATGAAAAAAGAAACACGACAAGAAAATCTTGGGATCAAAACTAGGGGAAGTTATGAACTTGAGGTTACTCAGACTTCACCTTAATCCATAACTTCCACCACCCCACCAAAAGATGATACTTTGTCCTCAAAGTAAAGACAAAACAAGAACAAAAAATTGTAATGTACGTATATATACATACATACATTAAAAACCAAAAATAACGTTCAAAGTAAGAGTAAAAATAACATCCGACATGAACATAATTAAAACACAACCAAAAATCACATAAAAACAAGATTATCTAAAAAGAGAAATAAGTATCCAAAATGTCAAGATAAAACTGGGGTCAAAAAAAGTCAAACATATTAGTGCTCATGCACCAGTCTCGGTCTGATCGGCGGGGTCTTGAGGCTGGCTCTCCTCCTCTGTTGCAGTGCCGAAAGTACCCTCTCTAGGCGGGGTCTGTTTTGCTCTCTCTCTCTCTTTCTCTACATAGCTGCCAACATAATTGACTCCTGCACCACCTCAGCAGGTATGGAATCCTCCTGCTATCTCGGCTTCTTCGGGGCTGGCTCTGGGTCAGCATACTCAAGGGGCCTCTTCCCCTGGGTGCCTGGATGGTCGGCAAGCCAATCAAAAGCCTTATCACCTTCTTATGCAATATCTAGGACTGGAATAGGGGCTACCAACAGCTGCAATAAATCAGCCTTAAACCTAGTCAACTCATCAGTCACCACACTTGTGTCGGCAGGACTAGCACCCTCGAGCCTCTTTTATACTCTAGCCTCAAACGCATCGACCCGTGCAACAATCGATCAGACTCTATCATCAACTAAATCTCAGGCAAATGCCTTTATCCTTTCATTGATGTCCTGAATAGACTGATCAATCAATGGCCAGACCCGTGCTGATAACTGGATAGAGGATCAACTTGTAAAGAAGGAGTTGCTGGTGCTGGAGTGCTGGATAAAAGTGTCGACTCGATCTCAGCTACAGGTGTGGGCTCTGTAGTAGGCGGAGTAGTCCCTATAGTAACGGGAGATGGAGCTGGGACCTGAGGATCTAGGGGAAAAGGCTCTGGAATAAGAGGAACTACGCGTGGTAAGGCCACCGAGTTCTCATAAGCCTTTATCAGGTTGGGATCCATAGTACGTGTAGCCTCTACGTAAGGGTCCCGATAGGGGTCGATGGGAACACCTATTGCACTGCATAGTTGATGAATAAGAACTGGAAATGGTGGTGAGGTATTCGTCCATGCTACAGCCTTGTGGATCTGCTCTGATAAAATTTGGGCCCAATCAATAGAATAACCAGCTTGGATGCTGGCCAATAATACAACCCTCTCAATGGTGATCACATTATCCGCAAAAGTTGGCCTAATGCGCTAGTGGATAATGGACCACCAAAAGTTGGCCTGGAATGATAGGTATGCCTTTACAATCGAGTCCGCATGGTTTGTGATCCATGTAGGCTCTATACCCGGATCGCAGATCTGACTCACAATCAACCGTAACAACTCTGTCCTGACCCCAACATCCTTCCCAATAACCACTCTTCTCATTTTATCGATCTGACTATCATACTCAGCGGTCAACTTGGGTGCTCCATAGATGGGCCCAAATTGTACTCAGCAGATTGTCTCCTCCAAGATGTTAACCTTCCTTCCCCTGACTATCACCGCTCGTAGCTTCGACTGCTCGATTGGCTTCTTGTTCTTTGGCAGCCCCCCTGTAGAGAGTAGTGATAAGCCCCATAAAACTCACAGACTATATAAGGGGCATACTTTCCTAGCTGCTGCATAGTCCAATGGAGCCCGTGCTCATCCAATCATACATCCAAGTCAGGTACTTTGTCTAACCCTACTATGCTTAACTTGGACTCCTCATGAAATTGCCGAACCTACTTGCTATGCCCCTTATTTTCTAGCACCTGGTCGTAGATCTCTTTTATGCCAGCAACACACTATCTGGGGTCGACTGGGGGCTGAGATTGGGCCTCCTACTACTCAGGCTGAGAAGTGCTCTCGGACTCTGACTCAGAGCCGAAATGTCTAGGAGTCGTCTGCGGTGAACTACTCCCCTAGTCATTTTTCTCCCCTTCTTGTACCTCCTCTTCAAACTGGGAGGAACTTGTAACTTTTATAGGCTCCCAAGCTGTACAGGCTCAGGTTTGAAGAGAATTGGCAAAAGGTCAATCCTGACCCTGTGGACTTCAACTGAGCCCTCGAAGCTCTCAGTCTCGGAAGGGTCATCCACTAGTCTTTGCCTGAATGTTTGGATAGCCCTCTTGTCTTTGGGCGGCATGATATCTGCAACACAACCAACAATCTATATGAGCATTAAGACAATTTACTTACTTAGCACTCAACAAAGAACAAAACTAAATGAAGGGGAAACAAGAACTGACACAACTGTATATGCGCAAGTATGAGTGCAGTTACAACTCGTAGGTTAACCTATGAGTCATATACTGGCCTCGTAGAACTAGTTATTCCTTTAATAATGATTTTTGATCACAAAAATGAGACATCATTAGGACTCGTAGGATGGCCTACGAGTCGTACTTCTGGTCTCATATATAGTTCCAGAAACATTTTCAAAACTTAGCTAAGTCTATGAGACCTCACTACGAGTCATACCAGGTACTACGAGTCGTACTTCTGGTCTCGTACATAGTTCCAGAAATATTTTCAAAAATTAGGTAAGTCTACGAGACCCTAACTACGAATCGTACCAGGTACTACGAGTCGTACTTCTGGTCTCGTACATAGTTCCAGAAATATTTTCAAAAATTAGGTAAGTCTACGAGACCCTAACTACGAATCGTACCAGGTACTACGAGTCGTATGTGAGTATCGTATGAGGAATGTGAAGGAATTACAAGTGACTAATGATAGCTATAAGGGACCACTACGACTCGTACAGGAACTTATGAGTCTTAAGAGTGCCTCGTAACTGAGCATAGAACTACCTGCAATGCTTACTTATTTCGCACTCAAGGCACAAATCCATTAACAAATCTTAACACATTTAAACAAATGGGAAGCAAAGCAAGACTAAACGACATATATTCAATTCCAAACTAACATTGGCAAATCAAAACGACCATTAACCCTAGGAGTTGAGATCAATTTTACAATTTTTCAAGCATACCAAACATAAAACATATTCCAAACCAACACTTGGAAATCATATCATACTCCAAAGGAGTGTAATCACCATTCACAATGATTCAATCATAACTCACATGTTCAAACACAAGTAATCAGACCCATACTATCTAAATTTTAACTCTGGTAACAAGTTAAACCATGAGTGGGCAATAATCAAACAATATAACCCATGAATCATGAATGTCACATTTATTCTCACCCATTCAAGAATTCCTACACAATTCGGTTTACAACTCAACTCTTCTAAGCCTACACACCCTAAATTAACATTCTAGTTCAAGAATAACTATGTGGCATGATTTAATATGATTAAAAAGAGCTCATATTGATATAGTGAACAATCTTACCACAAAAGATTTCAAAATTTAACCAAGAGGCTCACCAATTGATTAGAGAGGTAAACCAACGTGCAAAAAATAAAAAACCACACCGAAACCCTAGAAAATGGTGACTTCACCAAAATCCTTGCCGAAAAATAATGTGGGTCATCAGGATTATTGGTCGAAGATGGATTCATGGGATGGGAGATGGTTTTCTGTCGCGTTTAGGGTTAGAAAATTAGTGAATTTGGGTTAAAAATTACTTTGACCACCCTTTTATAACAAACCAAATCAAAATTTAAAATGCCTCAGATCGGGGCTACGAGACCCCTACTACGAGTCATAGGTCATCCTACATCTCATAGGTTCTAGTCTCGTACCTAAATGCACTTAGCAAAACTCAGAAATCATACTTGGGTACTACGAATCCCTCTTACGACTTGTAAGGGATTCTACAAATCGTAAGGTTGGCTTGTAGCATATGTGAACTTCAAATACTCACTATTTCCCCCTATCTTGTACCTGACCCAAGACTTAGCAAAAATTCAAAAATCATACCTGGGCACTATGAACCCCTCTTACGACTTATAGGACATCCTACGAATTGTAACGTTGGCTAATAGTATATGTGCCAACTTCAGATGTTCACTGTTTTCCCCTATGAGGTATGAATACAAGTTGTAGTGAAGTTTATGACTCATAGGCCTTCTCGTAAGAGCTGCTACAAGTCCAATTTGTTCTAGATCTTCAGTTCTTCCACTTTTTACCTGCAAACTAAGTCTCAAAGCACAATAATCCTCAAAATTATTATAATTGCATCATTGTCTCTAACTTTAAAACAAACCACTACTACTATTCTAAGTCGCAAACAAATAAATAATTAGCAAAATACTTGGGTTTCCTCCCAAGAAGCTCCTTGTTTAACATTGTGGCTCGACTTTGTCATCTTTCTTTGTCAACTATCATCGAGGGTCCACATCTCGCTCTTGCATTATTCTAGGTGTTTTATGGATTGGAGGATATCGAACACAACTTCTGCATTATTAACCCTGAACCACAGCTGACCTGAATCTATATCCACTAGTGCTCTCCTAATGGCCAGAAAAGGTCTCCCCAAAATGGTGGGCACCTCAAAATCAACTTCGTAGCCGAGGATCACAAAATCTGCTGGAAAGATAAACTTATCGACTTTAACAAGTATATCCAAAAGGATTCCCTCTGGCTTTTTATGGTTCGATCTGCCATAAGCTAAAGGCAAAGAAGAACACACAGATGAAAAAAAGAGAAGAAAAAAATGGGACAATAGGAGTAGTAGTAGAAATTGTTGAAAAGATATTTTATTTATCTTAATGGGCTATTTTTGGCAAAATTAGGGTGTACATTTATATATATAATAAAATACAACCTCATTCGTGTTGGGGTAGGAGTACCAAGGGCAAGCTTTTTGAATACGGTAAGAAGCATTAAATTGCTACTTGCTCCTAAGTCGCATAATGCTCTTACAAATTCAACATCATCGATAGTGTAGGGTATGGTGAATGCCCCAGGGTCTTCCCACTTTTGAGCAAGATATTTAGTTATAATTGCACTACATTATTGGAGTTCTTGTGAGAACTCTTGGCTCAAAATGCATTTCTTGGTGACTAAATCCTTCATATATTTAGCATATCCCAACATTTTCTCCAATGCTTCTAGGAGAAGGATATTGATGGAGAGTTGCTTCAATATTGAGAGGAAGTGTTTGAATTGACCCTCCTCTCCCTTCTTTTTGAGCCTTTGAGGGAATGGAGAAAGAGGTTTTAGGATGGATTTTACTTTGTCATGCTCCCTTATCTCTTCTTATTGCATCTCAACACCCTTCAGATCTTCTCCCTCAACTTCAACTTCACTATCAAGACCCTTCTCATCAACTTCATCCATAAGAACTGGCATAGGGGTTCTATTATGCTCTTGCCACTCTGAGTCATCACCGCCATGCAATGCCCTTCATTTTTAGGATTTTGAATTCAATGACTCCATCTATCATAACTGGCATAAGAGGATCTATTATGCTCTTGCCACTCTTTGTCATCACTGCCATGCAATGCCTTTTATTTTTAGAATTCTGAACTATATTGCTTAGTAGGGTGCCCTTTTAGCGTTGGTTCAATTGTGAAGACACTTGCCCAAATTGTTGTTCAAGTTGCTTGATTGCCACTGAATGAGACTCTATCTTTTGATTAATACTAGAGATATCTGTTTCCATTCCCTTGAGAGTCTCATCTTGGTGGTCTATTCGCTTTAACAACTTTTCAAACATATCTTCGATCCTAGAATTGTTTGATCTGGCATCACGATTATGTGGTGGCACATAAGGACCGCTTTTGAAGCCTTCTCTTCTCTCCTATTCTGTGTTTGACACTCTTTCTATTTCATAATATTTACCCCTATTATCTCTGTATGCCCCTTCTGGATTGAAGTTTCAACCTTGATTCTCGGAACCTTGCCTCCAATAATCCGAGTTGGATCCTTGGGGGTTGTTCCGGAAACTCGTTGCTTGGTTACTTACATAACAGGCATCCTCATCAAAGAATTGATCATCATATATGGGGTTAATTGAGGGTTGGTGAGCTATTACCTTCATGCTAGCTTGGGTTTGTTTCAAACCCAAATCCATACTCGTATAGAGTTGAGGAAGTTGCTCTATAATCTCTTCATTCACTTTCACTTGCTCACTATTTGTGGTAACAACATAAGAATTCTTTGTATTACCATGCTCACTCTGACCCCATGCTCTGTTGGTCTTCACCACTTCCTCCATTCTTTCTGTCACTAACTCAAACGGTTGATCAAGAAAAACACCTCCCATGATCATGTTAGCACATGCTTTGCTATTATCATCAAGTGCTCTGTAAAAGATCTCAACCAAAGCCTCATAAAAAATCTTATGACCAAGGATCATTCTCAAGCATTTGGTGAATCTTTCCCTTGTAGTGCTAAAAGAGTCTCTAGGAAATTGCTCGAAGTTATTAATTTGGTCCTTAAGCTTCAGCTTCTTCGACCTTGGGAAATATCTTTTTAGGAAGACCCTCTGCAGCTCAGCGCAACTCGTAATGGTGCCCGGTGGGAGTTTAGACAACCATATTGCTGCATTGTCAGTCAGTGACGATGGGAACACCCTCAATCCAACAGCGTCAATAAAAATAATTTGTGTCCCCATGACACTTTCACACATAAAGATGATATTTTAGAGATGACGGTGGGGATGCTCTAACGATAACCCAGTAAATAGACCACAATTTTGGAGCATCTGGAGAAATCCACTTGATACCGCAAACTTAGCATCTGCTAGTAGAAGGGGTAGTATTATAAAATTGATAACAATTATCACCACAGGGTTTAATCGATATTGATTCTAGCCGTAAGCATTTGCATTGAAGTCTTTGAGTTATGGCCGATTAACCCTTGGTGGTGGATTCTCCTCTCTTCTTAAGTCTTTCTCATTCACATGCATATCCTCCTCAAACTCAACGTCCTTATTCACGTGAGCCATCCTTCTTGGTAGTCGATGGATCTCCAAATTTAGGGGAGCTATGGGATTGCGTTGGCTCCTTGTGTTGGGCATACAACCTAGTATACCCTGCAAAATAAATCAAACAACAAAAACAAAACAAAAATAAATTGACACTAGAATTAACTAATAGTGAAATCAAATCAAACCTAGTTGTATTCCTCGGCAACTATGCTATAACTTTTGATTGATGGTCATGCTCCAATAAGAAACTGGTCGCTATCAGTAATAACCTAACCGAGGTTAGGGTCGAATCCATAAGGAATACAGGGCATGACTATAGGATTTCATTACTAATCATTCCTAGTATCTATAACTACAATCTCTAAAAGGGGGGGGGGGTAGGTTTGTGATTCAAAAATAACATAAAATAAATGCTAACTAGATAACGGGAAAATGCTTAATTTTGGGAACAACTTGGGAATTGTGTTTCCCATGGTTCATTGACTCAATTATCCTAGATAAGATAACTATGATTAGTGAATTGGATGTATAATGGTAACTTAGGTTCTTCCATCCCTCTTGTGAAGGTGAAGGTCGAATTTCACTATGGCTCTTGATCGGCTACCATGGCGTGCAAACTAACCATTACCTATTGTCTCAGTCAACTTCCCCTTGGTCAAGTTTGGTCGACTAGATAGAAAAATATCAATTGAATCCTGTTATCTATTTTTCTTTTCCTATTCATCACTACCTTGGTTGGGATAGTGATAGTAGGTAGGGTTTGGTGTTGGCCACCACTAAACAAAATTAATCATGAAGGAAAATAAATAATACATGCAAAATTCCAATCATAAATATACACAAAACCAAGGTTATCTCAAGTCAACTACCCATGGTTCCTACAACCCCAAGTTGTGGGTGCTTAGCTATTCATGGCTAAAGCAAAACACACAAAAATGCAACAAAAACTAGGCTATTTCAAGTCAACTACCCATGGTTTCCACAACCCCAAGTTGTGAGTGCTTAGCTATTCATGGCTAAAGCAAAACACACAAAAATGCAAATAAGAGACATAGTTGAGAGTTTCACCAATAATAATGAAGGAAATAGGCACCACAAGTTGCAAACCCACAAGCTTGATTGATCAACAATGCGTACAAAGCAAGATTTGCAATTTCTCAAAATGAGTTTTTCAAGAAAGAACAAATAAATTACTCTAAAACCTAAGAAAAGCTTCAAAAATATCTTAGAGTAGTATCTCTGGTCGTCCCTTTCAAAATAACCTAACTTAAACTATATATAGTGTGTACAAAATAACCCTAAAATTTGCACATAAAAGATAGCTGGCAGCTGATAAGTTTCGCAGTTACAACTCATAGGGGAATCTACAAGTCATAGTCGGGGTCTCATATCAGGATCTTAATATCTTGGACTGAATTGGTACGACCCATAGGTATGAGTCATTGCTTGGGCTACAACTCATATATTGATCTCGTACTTTTGGTCTTCAATTTTTCGATCCAAGATTTTGGCTCTCTGATTCTTGCTACGAGTCCACCTGTACGAGTCGAAGAGTGTCTTATGAATTGTAGGCTGGACTCATAAGAGTGACCTTCACTTGGCAGATTTCTGATTTTTGGTCTCTAATTCCTACAATGACACAACCTATGACTCGTAGTGTGAGCTGAGACTCGTAGGTGGGCTTGTATGGCTTATGCTTTAGCAAAATCTGTAACTTTTCTTTAAAATCATGCCAACCTAACTTTTCTGCAACTAAAACCTAAGACAAGCTTCAAAAAATTTCCTTGAGTAATGTCTCTAGTCGAACTCTCTCAAAATAACCTAATTTAAACTATTTATAGTGTGTACAAAACAACCCTAAAATTTATGTAGAAAAGATAGCAGGCATCTATTAAATTTCATAGTTACGACTCGTAGGATGGCCTATGAATCGTAGTCGTGGTCTCGTATTAGGATCTTGGCATCTTGGATTGAACTAGTATGACCCATAGGTATGAGTGTTGCTTGAGGTACAACTCGTATGTTGATCTCGTAGTCTTGGTCTTCAGTTTTTGGTCCAATATTTTGGCTCTCTGATTCTTGCTACGAGTCCATCTATATGAGTCATAGAGTGTCTTATGACTCATAGGCTGGGCTCGTAGGAGTGACCTTCACTTGGCAAATTTCTAATTTTTGGTCTCTGATTCCTGCTACGACACAAGCTACGACTCGTAGTATGAACTACGACTCCTAGGTGGGCTCGTATGGCATATGCTTTAGCAAAATCTGTAACTTTTCTTCAAAATCATGCCAACCTAACTTTTCTGTAATAGTAACATAGAAAACACATCAAAACACTAAAAAGTTACTTTCATAACTCACAAAAACCTTTGTTTCAGGCACTAAATATGCTGTATTTTGACAACACACTAGGCAAGTAGGCTACTCCTTTCTCTATGTGAAGGCAACATTGGAGTTCCATGTCATAGCTCACATGGTCTAAACTGTCACTTAAGGTATCTTGCCATATAATATATGTGTCACGATTATGATATTATGTTTTTCCTTCATGCATGTTTTCATTAACGCTTTGACCTTCATGTCGTATTGATCTTATTTTTTTTGATTATGATTATGCATCTTGTCTCATTGCACTCTATATAGTTTGACCTTCATGCACATGATTTCCTTGTTTCATTGCACTCTATATAGTTTGAACATTCAAAGTACTAACACATATTGTTTACCTATATGATCTAACCATATAGGGATCAAAGCTCCTATTCCATCCTCTACCTGATTGCTAGTGTGGTTCGTAAAGATCTTTGTTATGGTGTTCCCTCTAGTTTGAGGGTGATACCTATTCTTGATCTAGCTTGTTATGTTGAGGAATTATTATTTTCACTTCTTCTTTTGAAGGTGAGCCCGGTATATGTCTTGGCCCCCGTCCTATTTATGACTAGAGGCATTGTTAGATACTCATGTTATGTACATATTATGTGATGTCTATGGATATGACTCCCTTAGTCCCTATCCCATGTATATTGATAATTGTGATATTGCTAGTCTAATGGTGAACTTCCCTAAGTCCCTATGCCTCATAGAGTCCATCCCATGTCCCTATCCCTTAGCAAGGTTTAATGAGACAAGATGATATGAAATTCCCTACCCTATTTTCTATACCTTGTGTCCTAAGTCCTGAATCCCGCTTAATCTGGCTAATTGATGTTTGAATTATGTTCCACAACTAAGGATGTGCTTATGTATGCTATGAGGCTTATATAGGGTATTCTTGGTTCCTTATTCGCCATGTCATACCTAGGCTCATGAGAGAAATGCTACTGCAGATTTATGCTACTGATTTGTTGAACCACAAAGTGTTGACATTAGTAAGTGTGTTGACCAAGTTCATCAAGGCAATCATGTGGACAATAGCAGATATCATTGGAATCCCTCTTGGGATTGCTCTCAGATAATTAATTTGATCAAAGATTGCAAGCCTACTATCAAGAACCAAAGACGACTCAACCCATTAATGCAAGAAGTTATAAAGAAAGAAATAATCAAGTGGTTGGATGCCGGAGTTCTTTATCCTATTTTGGATTGTAGTTGGGTAAGTCTGATTCAATGTGTGCCAAAGAAAGGTGGTGTCACTATGGTGAAAAATGAAAAAGAGCTTCTTATTTCTACATGACAGGTGACGAGGTGGCGAGTTTACTTGGATTATCGGTGATTGAATTCATAGACTAAGAAAGATCATTTTCCTATGTCATTCATAGATCAAATGTAAGATCTACTTGCTGGTAGAGGTTGGTGTTACTTCTTGGATGGATATTCTAAGTACAACTATGCATTGCTCTTGAAGATCAAGAGAAAACAACTTTCAGATATCTTTATGGCACATTTGCTTTCAAAAGAATGCATTTTGGATTATAGAGTGCACTGGTTACTTTTCAAACATGTATTCTTTCTATTTTTGCCGATATAGTTGAAGATTTGATGGAGGTATTAATGGATGATTTTTTGATGGCTAGTGATATATTTGCATGTTGTCTAATTCAATTGGAGAGAGTGTTGTAGCGATCTGTGGAGACTAATTTGATTTTAAATTGGGAAAATATTATTGCACGGTAAAGGAAGAAATTGTTCTTGGACACAAACTTTTAGAGAGTGGCTTATAAGTGGACCAAGAAAAAGTTGATATTATTGCCAAACTTCCCCCTCCTATCTTAGTCAAGACGTAAGGAGTTTTCTTGGGCATACAGGTTTTAATAGAAGGTTTATAAAAGACTTTGCAAAAATTGTTAATCCCTTATGCAATCTCCTTGACAAATATTTTCCATGTGAGAATAATGAAGCATGTTTGAAAGCTTTTAATGATTTGAAAGAGATGCTTGTGACAACTTCAATCATTATTGCCCTAGATTAGAATCTTCTATTTGAAGTTATGTGTGGTGCTAGTGGGTGTGCTTTGGGTGCGGTACTCAGTCAAAGGAAAGATAAATTATTTCATCCAATTTATTAAGTATCCAAGACATTGAATGTGGCCTAAAAAAATTACACTATAATGGAACAAGAACTTCGTGCAGTTGTATGTACATTCAAAATATTTAGGGCATATCTTCTTGGTTCTAAGGTTATGGTTCACACTAATCATGTTGCCTTGAAGTTTTGATGCTTAAGAAAGAAGCTAAACCATGGTTGATATGGTGGATTCTATTGCTCCAAGAATTTGATTTTGAGGTGAAAGATTGAAAGGGTTGTGAAAATCAAGTGGTTGATAATCATTCTCGTCTTGAGTCTAATATAGTTGATGGGGGAGACATTGAAATTGATAATTCATTTTTGGATGAGATCTTGATGGCTATTTCACAAAGTCAAGTGTCTACGTATGCTGATTATGCAAATTATCTTATGTGTGGAATATAGTTGGATAGGTTGGTCCGCAATCAAAAGAAGCAATTTTTGTTTGATATAAAAAGATATGTTTGGGATGAGCCTTTCTTAATTATAGAATATGCTAACAATATGGTGCGAAGGTCTGTTCTAGAGGTATTAATGAATGATATTCTTGATGTATGTCATACCTTCCCAGATGGTGGTCACCATTGAGATATTTGATGGCGGCCAAAGTGTTGCATAGTGGGTATGTTTGTCTACGACTTTATCGTGATGCAAACACCTTTGTCAAGGTGTGTCCACAGTGTCAAATGCAAAGTAATATCTCTCAAAGAAAAATGAACTTCCTTTATCCCCTATTCTTGAAGTTAAATTTTTTGATGTGTGGGGTTTGGACTTCATGGGTCAATTTGTGAGAGCATTTGGGAATTGATATATCTTGGTGGGAGTTGATTATGTATGGAAATGGGTTGAGGCACTCACTAGTGATGGAAAAGGAGTGATTAACTTCTTGAAGAAAAATATCCTGACTAGATTTAGAACATCAAGAGAAATCATTAGGGATAGGAGATCTTATTTTTGCAACAGGGAGTTTCTGTCGTTGCTTAGCAAATATAGAATCAAACATAGGGTGGGAATGTCCTATCATCCCAAAATAATGGGCAAGTGAAAGTATCAAATTGGGAAATTAAGAACATTCTTTCCAATACAGTGAATGCCAACATAATGGATTAGTCAAGAAAACTTGATGATGCTTTATGGTCTTGTCGCACAACATTCAAAACCCCAATTGGCATGTCACCATATAAACTTGTCTTTGGTAAGTCTTGTCACTTTCCTATTGATCTAGAGAAGAAGTCATTGTGGGCCTTGATGAAATTGAACCTTGATTGGAATGATGCGACTAATGCTTAGTTGTCTCAATTGCACTAGACGGATGAGTTTAGGTTGGGTGGCTATGAAAATATTGCAATCTGCAAGGAAAAGATTAAAAGATGACATAACATGAGGATTTTCCTATGTGAATTCCGAGTGGGTGATCTGGTGTTGCTATATAATACAAGGTTGCAATAATTCCTAGGCAAATTGAAGTCTAGCTCATCTAGTCCTTTTAGAGTTTCAAACGTGTTGGGAAATAGGGAAATCAAAGTAGAGAATGTGTCATTATCTAAATCTAGGACCTAGGTGTGACACGGCAAATGAGGACCCGAAGGCCCCCAAACAAGCCTCTTAAATCATAATTGAATATTATAGGTTTAAATGGTAAATGGCAAATAGACAACAATGAAATATGGGAAATGGGACTAAGGGACAACTTGTAATCATAAGCGGAAACATAAGTTAAATAGTTTAAAACATACCAAGTTTAGCAATAGTCCAAACACACCTCTAAACAATGACAATAAATAGAGCCAAGAATACAAGTCTAGGCTCCTCAATACTAAGTCAAAATGAAAGTACATCAAATATCTTAATAACAAAGGCAAAGCTTGAAGATAATGGTTCTGTTCCCGATGAATGAGAACTCACCAAAGCTCAAACTCTTCATGATCAATCTAGCCACGCGGAGGAGGATAAGGTAGAACGCTTGTCCCTACATGATTATAGTATGTAGGCAAAAAATGCAGTTAGTACTTTGGAATATACTAAGTATGCGGGTATGCAATGCAACAAGTAAATATAATGACAAAGAATACGTACCCAATATGACAAACTTCAAGCTTAAACAATATATTCAGTTCCAAAGTAAAGTGTAAAGTAATGCCATGAAAATGCATAGAGAAGTATATAAGCAAATAAGGGTGGGAATAAGATCATAACCGACAAAACCTTATGAGCAATAATATGGAATACTGATGTCATACTCTACACCGGCCAATGAGTTAGGCAAATTGCCAGGGTATAACTCCAAAAACGAAAATACTAAATAGATCCACTAGTCAAAAAGCCTAAAAAGGCATAATCAAAATATCCTATGGTGGCACATAGCTATGAGATTAGAACATTTATATAAGACCCCTTAGGTCGAGTCCCACTCCTAACTCATTCGGTGCTAAGTCAAAATCCCACGAAAACGAACAATGCATATTAGAAATAATCAAAACTTAACTTAGTTCAAAAAGTCATAAATTGTAAAATAAATCATATTCAAAATTGTACTTAGAATAGATCCTTAACAAACATTCAAAATGAAACTGAATGGGCCTTAAGTCACCCAACATCATTTCATACTTATATTTACTTATTCTTGTCCAAAATCATAAGTTCATATTATGCCATGAAAGCCAAATATCCAAAGTTCATAACTCAACTTAAATCACGTTGGGGACTGGTTCAATAACCTTAAAATAACAAGTTTTATATTCAAACAAAGTTACAATAATCATAGGAACATTTTAGGATAAAATCATAATAACTCATTTGTGGATCTAAGACTTGAAAATATAGGTTAGCTTAAATAATGCAAATCTGAAATGCTTGAATTAAATTATGTAAAGCCTTGATAAATATTCATAAATAATCATAAAATATATGAATAACCATAAATTAAGCAAATATCAATTAGTATGCAATTATACATAAATCAAAGATTGAAAATTCATAATTCTAAATTTAGTTTTTCGAAGAGGACTTCTTGGTTGAAAGGAAACCAAGAATCAAACCCACATACCTTGCTTGATTAGCCTTGAGAAGATGAAGAGATTTGGTGGAGATCTTGAAGAATACTTAGCCTAAGTGTTGAGAGAGTTTTGGGAGAGCAATGTAGATTAGGGGATTTGGTTTCTTTGAAGAGTGATGTAGAGACTAAGTAGAGAGGGGTATTTATACTGATTTTATTGGGGGGGGGGGTTATAAGGGTCATTTAATCACTAAAAAGTGGTCAAAAATATGTGGGGAAAAGGGAATGAAATCATGTGGTGCAAAGGGGCTTTTTGACTCACTTTTAAAAAGAAGAAAGATGTCAAACACAAGGGAGTGAGCATGAGACCTAGGTATGGCAACATTATCCTTTCCCATGGTGCCATGGCATAGCATGGTATGGCCTCAAGTCGTGCTAAGGGCATGCCAAAGGCTGCCCATGCAAGCCATGCAACAATGGCAAAAGAATTACTCCCAAACAAGTCAATTACGCAACCTTCACATATACCTTCATTTCGAATAATTCCAAACGCAAACCAAACTTCATCTTTAGTCTTAACTTCACATAACATTGCCCCCAAAATATTATACCAAGGATAAACCAACCGCCCTTCCAAGACCACCTCAACAATCACATAACTAAACCAAACTAATCGCTAAGATAACCTTCATTTCAAATTTTACTTAACTCAATAAGAATTCACTTGAACATTATCTTTTCACGCAAGTATAGGCTTAAAAACACCTGGTACATTACAATATCTCCCCCTTGGGATCATTCGTCCCCGAATGAGACAAGAGTAGTTTGAATGAATAGGAATTGAAATAGTGACTAAGAGCTTAACATGTCAAAATGCAAAATAGAGCTTATTTTCATGCAAAACTTATACAAATATCATAAAGTAACATCAAAATAATTATGCATGCTTAATAATTATAACAGTGACAAAATGGTACAGAATGAAAAATTCAGACTAGAGGAATAAAATTACCAAAACCTTAGGCTTGATTAATTGGGAAAAAATGGGGATATTTCTTCATCATATCTGCTTCAGCTTCCCATGTAGTACTCCCAACATGCTGGTTCCTCCAAAGCACATTGACAGATGCCACATCCTTATTTCTCAACCTCTTGACTTGTCGATCCAAAATTTGTACCGGTACTTCTTCATGAGTTAAATTTTCTCCAACCTTCACAACATCCAATGGAACTATAAAACTTGCATCACCAATGCACTTTCTTAACATAGATACATGAAAAATAGAGTGAACCAACTCCATCTCATTAGGCAACTCAAGCTTAAAAGCTACCTTTCCAACCCTTCTTAAAAATTTGTAAGGACCCACAAATCTTGGACTCAACTTGTCCTTTTTGCCAAAATGAACAACACTCTTCATAGGTGAAACTTTGAGATACACCCAATCTCCTACATCAAATTCAGGATCTCTCCTCCTCATATCCGAATGTGATTTTTATCGGCTTTGAGCCATTTTCAATCTATCTCTTATCATCCTTACTTTTTTCATAGCCTTCAAGACCAAATTCGGGCCTAATGATGTCATTTCACCTAGCTTAAACTAGCTAACTGGTGATCTACATCACCTACCATAAAGAGCTTCAAACGAAGCCATCTCGATGCTAGAATGATAAATTTTGTTATATGCAAACTCAATAAGAGGTAAGTAATCATCCCAATTACCTTTAAATTTCAAGACACATGCTCTCAACATATCCTCCATTGTTTGAATGGTCCTTTCAACTTGACCATCTGTTTGAGGATGAAATGTGGTACTTAGCTTAACTTTGGTACCCAAACCTCATTGGACTACCTTCCAAAAATGAGAAGCGAATTGAGGTCCACGAGGACTAACTCAGGAATATATAACCTTGCATAATCTTCAGCACTATACGAAGTCTTAACTGGCAAGAAATGAGCTAATTTGGTCATAAGATCCACAATCGCCCAAATTGAATCATATTATTTTCGAGTCCGAGGTAATCCAACAATGAAGTCCATATTGATTTCCTCCCATTTTCAAGTTGGAATTTCAATGTCTTGAGCTACCCCACCAGGACTTTGATGCTCGACTTTCACTTGCTGAAGATTTGGATACTTGACCACAAACTTGGCTATGTCCTTTTTCATATTACCCCACCAATAGACTTCCTTCAAATCTCGATACATTTTAGTGCAACCCGGATGAATGGAATAAGATGAATTATAAGCCTCTTGTAAGATCAAGGTTCTCAATCCATCTACATATGACACACACAACCGGCCTTGGTATCTAAGGACACCATTTCTCCCTTGTAAGAAAACCTCCATTTTCTTTTGTTCAACTAATTTTTTTAATTCAATCAAAGTAGGATCAAGGTCTTGCTTTGACTTCACATCAACAATCAAAGAAGATTGAGACCCATCATGAACAAATATGCCACCATTATTAGCACCTTCCAACCTAACACCCAATCTAGCCAACTGATGGATTTCCTTTGCCAACTTTTTTTTTTCAACCTCAATATGACTCATACTACCCATGGTTATTCTACTCAAAGCATCGGTCACTATATTGGCCTTACCCGAATGGTAATGGACACTCATATCATAGTCTTTAAGAAGTTCAAGCCATTTCTATTGCACTTAGATTCAAGTCCCTTTGAGTGAACATATATTGCAAGCTCTTGTGATCAGTAAATACATCCATGTGAACCCCATAGAGATAGTGACGCTAAATTTTTAGAGCAACCACTACCGCTGCCAATTCAAGGTCATGATTGGATAACTATGCTCATGCACTTTCAACTGTCTAGAAGCATAAACTATGACCTTATTGTTTTGCATCAACACACAACCCAACCCAACCCTAGATGCATCACAATATACCACAAAACTATCCAAATCATCTGGAAGAGTCAAGATGGGAGCCGAAGTCAACTTATCTTTCAATGTCTGGAAGCTCTTCTCTCATTTATTAGACCACACAAACTTGGACTTTTTTTGGGTCAATTTGGTCAAAAGGGATGTGATTGAAGAAAACCCTACTACAAACCATCGGTAGTAACCTGCCAAACCCAAAAAACTCCTTATGTCAGACAGAGTTAAGGGTCTAGGCCAGTTTTGCACCAGCTCAGTCTTCCTTGGGTCCATTATAATACCTTATCAGTCACCATATGGCCAAGGAAAGAAATTTCTTTCATCCAAAATTCACATTTGCTGAATTTGGTGTACAATTTGAAGGATTGTTCTCAATGTCCCTTATGTTCCTTCTCACTTCGGGAGTAGACTAGTACGTCATCAATAAAGACCACAACAAAAATATCAAGGTAGGGTTTGAAGACCAGATTCATAAGATCCACAAATATAGCTCGCGTATTCATCAATCCAAAAGACATCACCAAAAACTCATAGTGCCCATACCTTGTTCTAAAAGCTATCTTAGGAATATCACTTTCCCTAACCCGCAACTGGTGATACCCAGAACGAAGGTCGCGCTCTTCTTCCTTACAAATAGAACAAGAGCACCCCATAGAGATTTGCTAGGCCTAATAAATTCTTTCTCCAATAAATCGTTCAACTGATCCTTAAGTTCTTTCAACTCCACTGATGTCATCCTATTGGGTGGAATAGAGATAGGTTTCGCATTGGGAAGGAGGTTTATGCCAAAATCAATTTTCTTTTCAAGAGGATTACCAGGAAGATCTTCAGGAAACACATCGGGGTACTCATTGACTATAGAAATTGACTCAAGAGAGGGAACCTTAGAAGACACATCTCGGACCCTAACAATATGATAGATACATGTCGTAGATATCATCTTATGAGCTTTAAGATATAAAATAAACCTACCCTTTACCATATAATCTTGCCCTTCCAACTCAAACAAGGGTTCGTTAGGAATTTAAAATTTAACTTTACGGGTTCTACAATCTATAGTGGCATAAGAGGCATGTAACCAGTCCATACCAAGAATGACATCAAAATCTACCATAAACAATTCAATAAGATTGCACGAAAAAGTCTTATGCATAATTGACACAAGAACATTTTTGTACACTCTTTTAGCAACTATGACTCACCCACGAGAGTAGACACAAGAAAAAGGTCATGCAAAATTTTGGGATTTAAATTGAATCTATTGGCAAGGAAAGGGGTCACAAAAGATAAGTTCGCATGTTGCTTCCCTAACACACGCAAGTGTCCGTGGTCAATCCAAGTAATATAGTGGCTCTTTTAAGAAGTCGGATGTCGAACCCAAAGGACTTGTCGATTAATTATTTATTAAGATATACTAATTCTAATTATTTATTTAAGAAGTGAACAATTAACCAAGATGAGAATTTTTTTTATACAATCAATGAATGAATCAATCTAAGATTATGGTTTAGCTAATAATCATGCTTAGCCTATATTTTATCAAATTATTTGATTATCTAATTGCTGATTCACAGGGTTAAAATTATCTGAATAGGGTTGCACGCCTCTGTCGGCCTATCTTTATTGATTGCCTAACTCGTTGAGTGAGGATAGATACATTACTAAAAGTGCTTTAACATTATCTTTCCGTATTTTGAACCAAGCGAGGTGTAAGGGTAATTGTCACTGGTCTCCCTTACACGAATCAATCTAGTTTCCTAGTCGAACAAACTCCCTATATTACTGTGTTCTATTCATTCCAACATCTCTCGAATTCAAAATGAACAACTAATTTATCCCCTAATTGGCCAGACTATGAAGTATAAATAAAAGTAATATAAGAACAACAAATATGATAAACAAATATTTCAAAATAATAGTGACTAAACAATCATCTTATTAGCTACCATAGTATTAGAATGAGAAATTTAACTCCACATAGACATGAAGAAATTATGATAAATCATTCAAAGATAAATATAAAAATAAATATTAATGGAGAAGAAAAGATAAAATCAAAATTCTCCGACCTTCATGGTAGCTCCTATTTCTCTCTAAGTCAAAAGTTATATAAAATCTAATCTTATGAAATATTTATAGATGTAAGAATAAACTCCAAATAAAATAATTGAGTCCAAAACTAATCTGAAAGAAAGTTGGATAGCTTGCATACGTAAAATGATCCACGTACAACTTCAATCCATTAAGATGCCACATGGCAGCCTCCAGGGATTCTAATTTCAATTTGCCTTTCACACATACATATATAATAATATATATTATTATATTCATTTGATTCATTAAGCTGCCTGCTTGAATTTTCTTATCTAATCTTTCTTTTTTAATTGTTTTGTGTTTCAAATCTCTTCATTTTCACGTCAATTTAATCCTACATGTAAAATACACAATTTAGCATGATTCATAAAATTTATGCTCAAAAAGACTAAATAAAAATATTAAATATAAGATAAATAATGACTAAAAATATATATTTTTGGCTTCACATCACTACCCCACACTTAGACTTTTGCTCGTCCTCGAGCAACCATTAAAACTCATAAAAGAAAATCAAATAGGACCATCGCTTTAGTTGATACAAATAATTTAGGTCATCTAAAAATAATCATGTACATTTCCCAATCATTATGCAAGATATACAAATAAATAACAAACTTTTAACCTCCCAGCCTCAAAGAATGACTATAACTCATCAAATTTAAGTTTTGCTCACCTAATCTCTCAAAGAAGTAAATAACATCACCTATCTATCATGAAACAAGTGCCCTCACAAGAAAAAAAGTAGTCTACACACTCAATTCAAAAGATTGAATATAAATTAAGGATTTTGCATTAAAGAACAACTCTCACACTCATAAAGAATTCACACGTATGCACAAAGACCCATAGGCTTGCCCATTATATACATCTCCACTAATTAAGCATGCTTGAATAGAA
Organism: Solanum virginianum; assembly: GCA_000787875.1. Taxonomy (NCBI): domain Eukaryota; kingdom Viridiplantae; phylum Streptophyta; class Magnoliopsida; order Solanales; family Solanaceae; genus Solanum; species Solanum virginianum. The sequence continues at coordinate 58,640 of DF358385.1, forward strand.
TCAAATAGGACTTTTATGGGTTGTAATGTAGGCTAAGGGACGGGTAGGAAAACTATATAATAGTGACTTACACTTCCCTAAGTACTTTGCACTTTTAGACTTCATCACCCATTATCTTCTCTTTATTTTTTTCAACCCTCTCTTTGATAATTATTTCACTAGCAATCTCATCTCATCTCATCAAGAATGTTTCACTTCTTTTTTTTTTATTCAAATAATTCTTTTTTTTATGACACATTATTTCAAAAAGGGCTTTTTCATCACCATGTAGCTATTATTGATTATCTTTTTACCACTTAACCATCCCTTTTCTTCATATTTGACAATTATAATAAGTGTATACTACAGTGCTTAAGGAAGCAAGGTGTAAAAACTAGGGATTCAATAAAATTCAGATCAAGGTAAATATATGGCTACCAAAAAAAAGCTATTGGCTCAAACGGGCTAACTAGTGATTCAATATTTGAAAAAAGCTAAAATTTTACAAGACAAACTAAAGAAAATCTATTATCATCTCCTAAACAAAATAATACTTTTTATTTCGTTTCAATAACATGCAAGGCAAGTTCTAGACTAGTATGTAAAACATGGAATAACCAAATTCTCACCACACATGGCACAAGTATCAATCAAGATGGATCAATTCCACTTCTAAGAGAGATAGGGTCATAACAAAAAATAAAATAAAATAAGCTATATATAGAGTCACAACCATGAACCTAAATGTCAAATAATCTGCAATTTAATTATTAATCAAGCATTCACAGTAGAGTACTACTCAAGATTAAACCTAAATAATAAATATAAAAAAAGTCAAAGATTTTTTTCTTTTCTCTCCAAAAAATAAAAAAAAATAAAAATTTACTTCCTACAAATATAAAAATAAAAAATAAAAGAGACTCGATTCAAAGGGACCCCCCTCGAAAAAGAACCGAAAAGAAAAAACAAGAGATGAGCTAAGTGTGCTTCTACTAATTAAAAAAATAATTATAAATAAATAAATAAAAATCTTTTTGCAATTGTTTTTTTTTTTTGGTTTTCAATTTTTAATATTTTTTTTTGTTTTTTTAATGAATATTAAACAAACCTAAAGTATAATCCACCCTAAACAATATATATGGAAGAATTTTCACCCACACTTAAAAAGATGCTATGTTCTTAAAGCATCACTTAAAATTTAAAACAAGGGTTAAGAAATCTCCCTGAGATATTCTCTCACTATCCATCGCGGGTCGTACGTACCCCACACTTAAGCTCAAATTGCTCCTTTACTTCAAATTTTGGGTACTCAAACTTCCCCTAATCTGCAAGAAAAAAATAAAAACACACAAAAAGAAAAAAAAGTAATACTAAAATAAAAATAAAACTTTAGAAAAAATAAAAATAAAAAGCTACACTAAAATTGGGTTGCCTCCCAATAAGCGCCTGATTTAACGTCACGACACGACTCAAGTTACCTCCAATTTCTTTCTCCACTTTGAAGATATGAATTGCACCCCCAATTTTACATCCATCTTTCTACTTCACTCAAGGGGCAGTGGTATGAAGATAAAGGAACCAAGTAATAGATATCACATTTTACACTTCTTGGCCCTTAAATGAGGAATGTAATTTTTTAATTTTTGCTCAACAAATTCAAGAATATAGACATATTTCTCCTCTTTCTTACACTCTTTAACAGGCTCAGATAGCTTGATTAATATCTTACTATCCAAGCACAAAGTAGAAAAATGATAGGAATGAGACCTAATACGCCCTAATTCTTGAATTGTATTATTATTTACATCCTTTTGTGTACTCTTCTGAACATCGACAATTGGTGATTCGACATCATCCACATCAACCTTTGTGTTCACGTGAGCCTCTTTGTCATGAATATCTTCTGAGCCAAATTGATCTACCTCTACTTTGAGCATAATTTCTACTACATGGGTAGCTATATTGTGAGGTGGACATTCGCATCTTTTTGTTGCCCCATTGTCTTCTCCTGTAGCTTCGATATTTGCCTCAGTAGCTTACTAGTACAAGCTTTTTGTTCTGCCTGCTCCACCTCATTATCCCTGTCCACATCACAAATAATAGAAGAATAATAATTGGGTTTGAGGAAGGGGGATATGAGTTCGGACAACCATCCCAATGACCATTTTGATCACCACATATATGGCAAATATTACAATCAAAGGATTTGATAGGTGCACACAATCCATTCTTCTGAATAGTATGACATTTGATATTCAAGTGGGGTCCATCACAGTATTGACAAGGATATCCATCACCCAATCACCATTTATCCCAATCATTCATATCAATAAGAGTACTAAAAAGAATATTTATTTATTTTATTTTTATTATTTTTTCTTGAAAATATTTGTAGAGAAAACAATAAATAAATTAAAAAGAATGAAATACTAAAAAGAAAACGCTTAAACAAATAAAAGAAAAAAAAACCTAGAAAAATAATTAATTTCTATGTCCCTAACAATGGTGTCAAAAACTTGTTGCTTTCCTAGCACACGCAAGTGTACATGGTCAACCCAAGTAATATAGTGGCTCTTTTCAGAAATCGAATGTCGAACCCAAAAGACTTGTCGATTAATTATTTACAAAGTTATACTAATTCTAATTATTTATTTAAGAATTGAACAATTAACCAAGATGAGAAATATTTTTACACAATCAGTGAATGAATCAATCTAAGATTGTGGTTTAGCTAATAATCATGCTTAGCCTCTATTTCATCAAATTATTGGATTATCTAGTTACTGATTCACAGGGTTAAAATTACCTGAACAGTATTGCACATCTCTACCAGCCTACCTTTATTGATTGCCTAACTACATTGTTGAGCGAGGATAAACAATCAATAAAAGTGCTTTAACGTTATCTTCCTGTATTTTGAACCAAGCAAGGTGTAAGGGTAGTTTTCACTGGTCTCCCTTACACAAATCAATCTAGTTTCCTAGTCGAACAAGTTCCTTATTATTGTGTTCTATTTATTCCAACATCTGTTAAATTCAGAATGAACAACTAATTTACCCCCTAGTTGGCCAGACTATGAAGTATAGATAAAAGTAATATAAGAACAACAAATATGATAAAAAAATATTTCAAATTAATTGTGACTAAACAATCATCTTATTAGCTACCATAATATTAGAACAAGAAGTTCAACTCAACATAGATATGAAGAAATTACGACAAATCATTCAAAGATAAATATAAAAATAAATATTAATGAAGAAGAAAAGATGAAATCAAAATTCTCCAACTTTCACGATGACTCCTATTTCTCTTTAAGTCAAAATTTATGTAAAACTTAATTTTATGAAATATTTATAAATGTAAGAATAAATTCTAAATAAAATAATTAAGTCCAAAATTAATTAGAAATCCAAATCCAAAAGAAAGTTGGACAGCTTGCATGCGTAAAATGATCCACATACAACTTCAACCCATTATGATGCCACATGACAACCTCCAGCGATTCCAATTTCAATTGCCTCTCACGCATACAAATATATATTATTATATTCAATTTAATCCATTAAGCTGCCTGCTTGAATTTCCTTCTGTAATCTTTCTTTTTTAATTGTTTTGAGCTTCAAATCTCTTCATTTTCACGTCAATTTAGTCCTACAAGTAAAATACACAATTTAGCACGATACATAAAATTATGCTAAAAAAGATAAATAAAAGTATTTAAATATGAGGTAAATAATGACTAAAAATATATATTTTTGGCCTCACATCATGGCACCAGGATCCAACACATAAACATCAAAACATACCCGTGATAACATTTGGCTGATCTTCCACCTCTTGCCTCCCATGTAGTGCATAAAACCTATTGTTGCGAGAACCACCACCTTGTTGCACAACTTGTGACTTTCGGTCCGCCTGCACATCTTCACCATGCGGCCGACTAACCTTACCCTTATTATGAGCCTTGGGACAATTGGCAATTTTGTGACCTAGTTGGCCACATGCAAAACAACTTCCCGACTCCCAATAGCACACACCACCATGAATCTTACCACATTTTTTGCATGTTGGCCAAGCTTGAGCATGGCCACCACTTTGTTGACCCTTATTATGTTGAAACCGATCATTAGTATGTCTTTGGTTAAAGGCATTCGAAGACCCTTGTTGTTGGAACCTTTGGTTTTGATGACCTCGATTACCATCACCATCCTTATGATTTTGATACTCACCATCATACCTCGGCCTTTTACCATCATTTTTCCTGAGCTTGCGAATATTCTTTTCCTCAATTTTCTTGGCATAAATCATAATCTAAGACAAATCTATGTCTTGGATTAGTAGGGCAGCTTGACATTCTCCATTGATGAGGTCGGAGACTCCCGAAACAAACATATTCACCTTAGCCCTAGGATTGGATACCAGTATATGAGCATATTTGGAGAGTGTGTTGAATTTCAGTGAGTACTCATGAACGCTCATCGACCCTTGCCTCAAGTTCATAAACTCTTTCATTTTGGCTTCCCTTAATTCAAGAGGGAAAAAGCAGTCCAAGAATGCAGCCTTGAATTCTTCCCAATTAATTGGACCACCAAGCACCCTTTCACCTTCTCACTAATCATATCAAATATGGGCAAGGCTTTTAAGTTGGTAGGTTGCCAGTTCCGCCTTCTCCTCCGATGACAAACCCATAATCAAGAGAACCTTGTACACCTCATCAATGAACTCCATGGGATCCTCATCAATTCTATTTCCATAAAATTCTAACGAGTTCATACGGCTGAAATCTCTCACCCTAGCTGCCTAGGTGGGAGCTTGAGGTGTAGCTTGCGTAGCCTAATTGGCAACTATTTGAGCCAATAATGAGATAACATTCTTAAATTCAGCGTGGGACACATTACCCTCTTCTGGAGGTTGTGGAACCTCATGTACGAGAATATTTTTTCTTGGCAACATTTTCTACAGTGCAACAAACAATTCATTAGAAGAAATAATATCTTAAGTTACTCTAAGACACGATTTGATTTAAACAAAGAAGTGAGACAATCCTAAATATCTCATAGCCTCCTAATCATAGTTGTGATGCACTTTACCACCATGAATAAGACTCTACTAGATGCGGTGTGCGGACTTCCAAGGATCATTTTTAAACCTTATGCTCTGATACCAAGCTTGTCACGATCCAAACCTAGGGTCTAGGTGTGACATGGCGAATGAGGACCTGAAGGCCCCCAAACAAGCCTCTTAAATCATAATTGCACATTATAGGTTTAAATGGTAAATGAAAAATAGATGACAATGAAATATAAGAAATGCGATTAAGGGATAACTTGTAATCATAAGCGGAAGCATAAGTTAAATAGTTTAAAACATACCAAGTATAGCAATAGTCTAGACACACCTCTAAACAATGAAAATAAACAGAGCCAAGAATATAAGTCTAGGCTCCTCAATATTAAGTCAAAATAAAAATACATCAAATATTTGAATAACAAAGGCAAAGCTTGAAGATAAGGGTTCTGTTACAGATGAATAGGAACTCACCAAAGCTGAAAGTCTTCACGAGCAATCTAGCCACGTGGAGGAGGATAAGGTAGATCGCCTGTCCCTACATGATTATAGCATGTAGGCAAAAAATGTAGTTAGTACTTTAGAATGTATTAAGTATCCGGGTATGCAATGCAACAAATAAATGACAAAGAATACTTACTCAATATGTCAAACTCCAAGTTTAAACAATATATTCAGTTCCAAAGTAAAGCATAAACTAATGCCATGAAAATGCATAGAGAAGCACATAAGCAAATAAGTGTGGGAGTAAGACCATAACCGACAAAACCAAATGAGCTATAATATGGAGTACCAATGTCATACTCCACATCGGCTAAAGAGTGAGCCAACTTGCCAGGGTATAACTCCAGAAACAAAAATACTAAATGGATCTACTAGTCAGAAAGCCTAAAATGGCATAATTAAAATATTCTACGGTGGCATATAGTTATGAGATTAGAAGCTTTATATAAGAGCCCTTAGGTCGATTCTCACTCCTAACTCATTCGGTGCTAAGTCAAAATTCCACAGAAATGGGCAATGCATATTAGAAATAATCAAAACTTAATTTAGTTCAAAAAGTAATAACTTGTAAAATAAATCATATTCAAACTTATACTTAGAATAGCTCCTTAACAAAGTGGATCCGTAAAGTGGATTTGTAGTAGTGAATCCCAAGATTCAAGAAGCTGAACACGACACCTCAATTACGACTCATAAAACCAGTTACGAGTCGTAGCTTGTGTGTTGTAGGGTCTGCCAACCAGTTTTTCTAATTTTTTTAGGACTTCTTTATAAATACTATAAATAGTATAATTAGGTTAATTTTAGTAAGGAGGACAACATAATAGAATAGACAATGTCATTAGAGTACTTTTTGGAGTTTTATAATTGGAGACTAAATATCGGAGAGGAGAATACATTTGTGGATTTATTGTATCTTTCAACCTTGTGATTCTTAATAAAAACTGGATTTTCTTGTTCTTCAATCTATTTTGGTAAGAGATTAATTATGTTTTCTCAATTCATAGTTTCTTTATCTACCCATAGCATGAGTAGCTAAATCCACAACTTGGGCTTGTGAGAATCATGAAGATCTAATCAAATAGACCCAGATAATTTGGAATTCTTGGAATGGGTATTTACATGTATTAATCAATTCTCTTCGTAGTGCATGTTTTCTAGTGGTGGCCAATATTAGAACTTGCCTAGTGTTACTTTCCAATCCAGGTGGTAATGAATAGGAAAAGAGATTGGTTAACAAGAATCGATGGTGTGTTCTCCTCTTATCAACCAAACTAGACCAAGAGAAGATTGACTTGGACTATAGGTAATGGTTAGTATTGCACACTATGGATATGGGCCAAATCACATAGTGAAATTCACCTCTCACTTTTGACCAAAGGTCTTGGTGAACATTTTGATTACCATCCTACATGCTATACTCTAGTCGACAATTCGGTTATCTGGGGATATGAATTGGTGAATCATGGGGAACATAATTTCTCAAGTTGCTCTCTGTTATAGATTTTCTCTCGTAGTAGTTAGTTTACTTTAATTTCTTATATTACAACCCTCCTTTTTGGGGAATTGAGTTAGTTAATACTTGAATTGTTTATTGGTGAATCGATTTGGAAAGTCTCCGTATTCTCTGTGGGATTCTACCCTCACCTTGGTTAGGTTTCATATTTGACAATGATCACTTTATCCTCTAAAAGAGTTGTAACTTGGGTGTGATCAAAGATTATGGCACCATTGCCAAGGAAGCGGCTAGACTTTGATTGAATTCACTAGTAATTGTAATTTGAGTGTTAATTTCTTAGTTACCTTATATTTTACTTATGTTTTTATTTTGTTTCTTTGAAGGGTATACTAGGTAGTTAGCTCCAATTAATTTAGAGATCCAATGTACTTTGAGAAGAATGACTCAAGCAAATGCCAATATCATGCTTAATGAAACTTTGAATCAGAATATTGATGTTGATGATAGGGATGTAAACCCACCTCCTTTGGAGAATGTTCCACAACCTAGGGATTTCAATGGCAATACTTATCAGTGGAATAAATATAGATTGAATCCTATGGCTATGGATGTTACTCGGGCTATAGTGTTGCCACCACTATCGCCGACACAAAGTTCACTATTTCTAGTTGGTTACTCCAAATGCTCCAAAATCGTGGGTTATTTGCTGGTCTACCATCAGAGGATCCACATAGCCATTTGCATAATATTGCATTTGTGTGCAAGAGTGTGATAGGGACATAGAATATGTCTATATTTTCTTTGGGACTTCATGTCTTCCAATTGTCTCTTACAGGTAATGCTGCGTTATGGCTATTTGAACTTCCACAGAGTTCAATCACTAGTTGGGTGGAGTTGTAGAGGGCTTTCTTAGCAAGGTTCTTCGTTAGGTCTAATCGGTTTAAGATGAGGGACCAAATCATTAACTTTCAACAATTTCATAGCAATTCACTCATTTTTACATGAGAGTAGTTCAATGGATGCTTGTGGAGTGCTATGGGCCATAACATTTCAGACACAACACTAGTTGAGACCTTCTATCAAGCACTGAACTTGGATAGTCAAGCATATGCCAATGCTCTTATGGAAGGTTCAATTTTAGGGAAATCATTTGGAGAAATTGCTGAGATGGAAAAGGTGGCTGATCTTGACCGTGTGTATAGACCTATACATGAGCAACCAACTAACCACATGGATATCTCTGATAGGAGTTCAGAGCAAGAAAAAATAAATGCAGAGATCTTTTAAATGCTTGCTCAAAACAAAGCCGATCTAAAGATACTAATGAAACAAAAGCAAGATCTAATTGCTCCTGTATGTAATCAGGGAAGCCACCACACCAAGGATGTAAGCCATAAGGAAGAGAGTGGTAGGAATAGCTGGTTCATGCTACTGCACCACCATTATAATGGTAATGGAAACTCTAGAGTTAAAGATATGCTTACCTAGTTGGTAAAAAGGGTAGATACATAGGAGGAGATGTTGAGAAAGATTAAGTTCGATATTGTCAAGATAAACCACAAAGTTAATCAACATTCTATGGCAATTCAACAGCTTAATAGCCAGTTCGGACTTGTATCAACATAATTGGACCATATTCAGAGTGGCATGATGAAAGAGGCAAAGTGTGGTGATGAGAATTCACCAAATCTTGAGGAAGTCCAAGTACTCAAGATGTCTAAGTCATGCCGCGATAATAAATCAGGCACTACTTAAGAGGCAACCCAAAATTTTTTTTATGTTTTAGCTTAGTTTTGAGTTTATTTTCAATTTATGGATTCTTAGGTAGTTGTTTGATTGTGTTTTGATTGCTATTTTTAACATTGGTTTTGTTGCATATAGGGTGCAAGTGTGTTTTATGAAGAGTATACAGTTTCAAGACTAAGCCAACAGATTTTGCTGAGAATTGCATCTGGTGCAATCTCTACGACTAGGCTTACAAGTCGTATGTGTTTTATGAAGAGTATACAGTTTCAAGACTAAGCCAACAGATTTTGCTGAGAATTGCATCTGGTGCAATCTCTACGACTAGGCTTACAAGTCGTATTGTACTTTAAAACTCATAATCTTGTCTCCTAGAGAATTACAGTAAGTAGGATAAGTGTGAACTCCACCCATGAGCCAACTTTATGACTCATAGATCAAACTACAATTCATGAAAGGGGTTTACGGAATCCAGCTCTATTTCTAAGTTTTTCTAAGTGTTAAGAGGTCTACGATACCATGACTTATGAGTCGTAGACTAAGCTATGACTTATAATCGGGGTTTCATAGACCCTGATCAATTAATTTTAAACATTGACATGGTAAGGTATAAAAGGGGTTCAAAATATTTTAACCACGCTTTTACCCTAATTGACCGTAAATTTCCCCAAATTCTTCCCTTCCATTATTTGCGATCATATTTTTGGCTACAGTGACCAATTTTTGGCAAGAAATGCTTACTACTCCTAGGGTTTCGCATCATTCACTTTCTCTTTCCTCTCCAAGTTCATCACCATCTTTGGTAAGTTTTCTAGTTAAGTTTTAATCTTAAAATTTCCATTGATATTCATTGGGTGATGTGATGATGGTGATGGGTCTGAGTTTTAAGCATGAATTTCTTGATGAATATGAATTGGGAATATGAAAAAGGGGTGCTTTTGTTTTAATTGATTGCTTATGCTCGGAATTAGGTGTAATAGCCTTGTGATTATGTATTGTATGCCCATGGAATCATCTATCATGTTTGAATGAGTGATATTGCATAGTTTGTGGTTGTGGAATGGTATTTGATATCATTGGAGCATGCCTTAGTATTAATCATAAACGGAATTGTTGGAAACCTATGTTCTTCCATACTTGTTCATTTTTCAATAGGGTGAATATGACCTGAAATCATGTTTGGGGTACATGTTATTATGTGCTTGAAACATGTGAGTACATTTATGCTTGCTTCGATGCTGGTAGATTTAGGATGAAAATATTTTTGGGGTCCGTGTGATGAATTTGGATAGGTCAGGTACCTAGAAGCTCTTGTTCACGAAAGTCTTTTATGACTTGTAGATGAGTCTACAAGTCATAATTGCCCCTCGTGGGAAGTTCCAGTGACTTGATTTTCTAGATATTCATTAGATGAGACCTTCTACGAGTCATAGATCACTCTACAAGTCGTAGATAGGTCTCATAGACCCTTGCCTATTTTGGAAATTACTCCGTGGAAGTGTCTATGAAACTAGTTTACAACTTGTAGACCAAGTTATGAGTCATACCTGGGTCTCGTACAGTTTTCCAGTATTCAATATTATTTGGCACCTCTAGTTTATGGGATCATTTTATGACTCGTAGTTCTTATACAACTCATAATTGGCTTTCGTAATGCCCTTCTGCAACAGATCTAATTCAATTTTTGTTTTCTATTTGTTGATTGTTGGGGCTAATTATGGGTTGTTTATGTTAAATCTTCAAAGAATATGGCCCCAAAAGGCAAACTTGTAGAGATTGAGGCTTTCAGAAAGCAACTCATCGATGAGGCTACAGATGATGAACATGCGGATGATGAGCAAACCAAGCTGAGTAGGTTAGTGGAGATCATTAATGCTCAACCAGATCCTCCAGTTAGGGTACAACAGACTAGAGCCGCAGCTGCCAGACCTGCCCAGACTCTGGCTCAGGTCGATATTCCTTCCCAGTCTGATGAGGAAAGTAGTGAGGAAACTGGGAGCAGCATGCCCGAGATGACTAGGTCTAGGGAGGAGCAAAGTTCAAAGGAGGGCTCCCAGGATAGAAGAGATGTCGAATCCTCATTCGCACATCTACTTATTGAACACCGGATCCTAGTACTCACCAGTGATGCGTCGGGGGAATGGAGGCCATATTTCTAGAGGGCATGCATCTCAAAGAGCGAGGCAAACCCACCCGTTTGATATATGGAGCCTCGAGTTATTGATGATGGATTGAGCCGTGTACTAGGTTCGAAGGACAAAATTAAATGATATGGGCTCATGTGGTTGACGAAGAGGCTTTGATGATATACCTTAATTATAGTATGGGAGTTTTATATAGCATACATAACCATCATTCTTTGAGATCTTTCCAAGGGGAAGAGACCTCTCACACAGCTGAGATTGATAGAGGTGCGAGTGAGCGAGCGATGGGTCGATATTTCAGAGGAGATGATCTACTGTGTACTTTTTGGTCCCAAGTACCGAGCCCCAATATTGACAACTGAGTTTGACTATAGATTGGGGTAGGCTAGAACTGCCTTGATTTCAAAAGATCTAGTATAGAGGATCGAGTTGTTGAGATTTATGGCCGGTCATATTGCAGAGCAGGGTCTAGTGCTTGCTTGGGTCACTATATATATAGAGCTTATTGTGAAGTCTTCACTTTCTTTCCTTAGAAAATTTTTGTGGACGATTGTTAGATCCCGTTATTCGGCTTACTACGGCGGATAATACTTTGACACTGGAGTAGGCGGCATTGGTTGCTAGCATCTTAGCTGGCTATGACATTGATTGTGCCCAGCTCATATGGAGCATATTCATGAGTCAACACTTAAGAGGGCCACCTTCATCCCGTTTCTGGTTTCGGTCTACAAACTTGATTTACATTCATAGGTAGAGATACTTCATCAGATGGATCAATTATTTGATGCATACCCTGGAGGTTGACCTAATAAAGGCTGATAAGAACCCGGTGGCAACTTAGCAAACACCACCACGACCACCGATGTTTGCCCTAGAGCCACCTCCTAAGGGTTCAACAACTGCCCCTACTACTTCTGTTGCTGCTACTAAAGATGAGAGACCCCAGCAGCCCGAGGTAGTCGATGTTGAGAGGGGTCCTACTATATCTACTCCTACACCATAGGCCAGCACTTCATAGTCTTATATACCTAGCATGGTTTATGTGTCTGCTATTTTGATTCAGGCCATGTTGTAGCGATTATCACGGGTTGAGACCTATTTGTCTCATCTTATTCAACAACTCAAGACTTGGGTTGTCCGACAAACTGTTGCGAACTTAGAGGAGTGATGCTGGGCATTCACCATATCAACTGTTAAGTAGCATATTTTTGCAGTGGATACCCATATCAATGCCTTTGAGGATCGGGTGCAAAAAAGGTTAGCCGAAGCTCGGCCTTTAGATTTATTAGCTATACATGAAGAGATTTCAAAGTTTAGGGCTGACATGGCAGTTTCACTTGCGATGCCCGTGACATTACCATAGTCTATACCTATGGAGTCACTATTTGGTCTATTTACCTCCACGGAGCCTCCACAAACTTCCCTCGGGAAGTGCCCTTGTATAAATAAGGACCTTATTTAGAGAAATGAACGTGTAAAGAACCCAAGAATGATGATGAGGAGGATGAGCTCAGACTAGCCTTAAGGACATCGAGGCTAGAGGAGGAGATGAGGCTAGCTTAGCAGCGTGATAGGGCGACAACTATTAGCCCCTTCAGACAGAGTTCGGATGCTGAGCATACTAGCCCATACATGGGAGATTACCAGATGCAGCCCGAGACAAGCGCTTAGGCATCGAGGTATGTTTTTTGATAGCTTCTATTATATTTTTGCTTGATTTAGTGCATTGAGGATAATGCACAACTTTTTTGATAGGGTATGGGTTATTATTAGCCTTGGTAAAGTTTGAGTAGCTTATGGTCCATAACTATCCCAAATTTTAATCCGAAGGTTTTCTTGCCTATGTTCATTTTTCTCGTGGATATTTAATTTCTGTTAAAGTGGTATGTTTAGGATGTTTAGATAATATTTGTAGCATATAGTACTAATATTTATATCATATAACATGTTTTTATGTTTTGTTTTGAAAATTGGTACCTACCAAAATTTTTTGATTAGTAGTTAAATGACAATCATGCATGTTTGGGTGTTTGGCAATAGTTGTTCTGACAAGTGAGGATAATTTGAGACATGAAGCATGATTTGTGAGTTTCTTATTGACAATGTATACAATGTCATGCGAGCGTGAGATTATTTTGCTAATGCATGCATTTTTGTGCTAATTCAGAACTTGCCCTGTTACTCTAAGTTAGATTGTAGATTAAATGGATTAGGAAGGAATCTTAGGTCTTTTTCTTTAAATTAGTCCACTTTAGCCTAAAATAACCAACCAAATGATGTTTTATCCCTTGTTCCAAATATTTGAGCCTTACATGAACCAAGTCTTTCTAAAACACCTAATTAGCCTAAACTTGTCTAGTGATAAATCTTGAGATTGACCCTGGTCTGTCCTTGAGCATTGTGAACCTTGATTGAGGCAAAAAGCCTAAGTTGAGGGTGGCTACCAAAAGTGACCCTGGTTTGGAGAATAGATATTGTGTACTTCAAAATAGGCTAAAAACCTAAGTTGAGGGTGACCGGTGTAAGGGTAAAATCACAAGAATAAGGTGGGGAGTTGGGAATGAGGATAAAAATAAGAAAATCATGTATCGGATGCAAGAAAAAGAAAAAGATGCCTTAGATTGAGATTAAAAGCAAAATAAAGTGTAAAAATGAGGCAAAAGCTAAAAAAAATAAGAAGAAAATACCTGAAAAAGCTTGAATGAGGAAAAAAGGAGAATAACGTGGAAATGTTAGAGTTAGTAAGGTGCAATCGTTGAAAAACATAGTTTAAGGATGGCCTTCAATCACTATTTTTTCAAAATGTCATACCAAAGCCCCCTGAGCCTACGTTACAAGCCTAGAAAGTCCTAATGTGATCCTAGTCCACTTAGTTGAAAGTCTGAGTCAAAAGTATACAGGCACGTTTATAGTATTAGTCATCATATATGTACATCTTTTGTGAGAGTGAGTTTTCTTGCTTTATCCCACGACTGAAATTGAAATCATCATTTAGTGTTAAATAGGGCTTCTTTCTATGAGGGCACTTGCATTGCATTTTTAGCATTTGACTTGTTCAATGACTGTGGATTATTGATATTCCTTTGCTTGTCATAGTTGTTTTGTCAAATGCATCAATGTGATTTGGTTTGCTAAATAGCTATCTGATCTTGTTTTGAAAAATTGGTGTAGGTACTTGAGTTTGCATTGTATGTGATGTATGCCATTGGTTGAGGTCTGTGTGTTGCCTTATTATCTATATAGATTGAGTCGTCGCTTGAGGACAAGCAACAATTTTAAGTTGAGAATGTTGATGTGCTGTCAAAATATAACACATTTGATGCTTAAAACTTAGGATTTTGTGTGTTTTAAATATGACATTTGTGGTTTATGTGTTTGTTTTTGCAGGAAAGTAGGTTGGCATGACCTTTGGAGAAAATTGTAGACTTTTCTGATTTTTGAAGGCTTACGAGACCCTCTATGAGTCATAGAGTAGGTTTCATGGGGATTTCTATTGAAGAATGAAAGTATGAAGTTCAGTTATACAAACCCCTATACAAGTCATATAGAGGGGTTTTGTGAATATTTTCAGAGAAGGACCATATACTGATGATGAAGTCTATGAGAAGGTGATACGAGTTGTACATCAGACTATGACTCATAAAGTGGATCTGTAGCAGTGAAGTCTAAAATTTTATAAGCTGAATACGAGATCCTGGTTACGACTCATAAACCCAGTTACGAGTCGTAATTGAATGTTGTAGGGTCCATCGATTAGTTTTTCTAACTTTTTTTTGGAAATTATTTGTAAATACTATAAATAGTACAATTAGGTTATTTTTAGTATGGAGTACAACAAAATAGAATAAAGAATGTCATTAGAGTACTTTTTAGGGTTTTATACTTGGAGACTAAATATGGAAGAGGAGAATACACTTGTGGATTAATTGTATCTTTAAACCTTATGATTCTCAATACAAATTGGGTTTTCTTGTTCTTCAATATTTTTGGGTAAGAGATTAATTATGTTTCTCAATTCATAGTTTCTCTATTTACCCATAGTATGAGTATCTAAACCAACAACTTGGGGTTGTGGGAACTATAAAGATCTAATCAAATAGACCTGGATAATTTGCAACTCTTGGAATTATGACATGTATTAACCAATTCTCTTTGCATTGCATATTTTCTAGTGGTGACTAACATTAGAACTTGCTAGTGTTACCTTCCCGATCTAGGTGCTAATGAATAGGAAAAAAGTTGTGAATCATGGGGAACAGAATTTCCCAAGTTGCTCTTCATTATTGTCTATCTCATGTTTTTGTTAGTTTAGTTTAATTTCTTATCAATCATTGCAACCCTTATTTTTGGGGAATTGAGTTAGTTAATACTTGATCATTTATTCGTGAATCGATTTGGAAAGTCTCCATATTCTCTATGGGATTCAACCCTAACCTTGGTTAGGTTTATATTTGACAACGATCGCTTTATCCTCTAAATGAGAGGTGTAACTTGGGCGTGATTAGTTGTCGCATGGAAGAGAGGTCAAAGGTGGCCCATGATCCACTTCTGCAAACTTACCAAGTTATTCGGGAAACTATTGCACTATGTTACCTCAATCATTTGAAAGCTGCCAGGTTGAGAACTATTTTGGTGGAGCGGAGACTCTCTACAGACGGGTGGTTGACAGGTACCCCGAGGTGTGGGTGACTATACAATTTCATGGTTTCCAATAGTTTACTACTTCTCAAGGACCTTAAGTCCCTAGTTGGGTGCATGACTTCTATGAAGCATTTGCCAGGCTTGTACCTAAAAACATGGGCCGTGTGAAGATTGATGCCAAACCTGTTGATATGGTGGCAGTCTAGGGTGTGTAAAAAAAACAGTTACTTATTAGGTTGCATATTTCAGACACACCATGATTTGTCAAATATGATTGAGAAGAACACCTTGGATGACCTCAAGGCTTGGTTGGCCCCACTGATTAGCGTTGCAGCCCCATCATGGCTAGAGAAGGGAGTGGTTATATAAATGAAGGAAATGAATATCCCTGCCCAATATTGGTTCAATTTTATTAGTATCAACCTTATGTCGTCATAATATGAGTCCATTTTTCATCATCACAAGGTGACTTTGGTTGGATGCATTATGGATCCTCAGAAACTGAACCTTGGTTTGATCATAGCCCTGGAGATTCTTATGAGGGCTAAACACAATAAACTTCTCTGCCATTCTTATCCCCATCACAACCCTATGTAGGAGAGTCGGAGTACCATTTGTCCAGAAATACAATGTCAAGATCACTCCATCGGTTTCCACCGATATCAGACGTATTGAGGTGAAGTTTCAAAGGGATGAGAAGAACGGAGAAAGGAAGAAAACAATTAATACTTCACTTATAGTTGATGTCGAGATGCTAGAGACTGGTATTTTTGAGTCAGTTCATGAGTCAGGTATGCCTTCTTCCCCTATCCTCTCCTGCTCTACCCCTTTCATCTTCTACCCAACTTAGCCTTAGGCTTTCACAGCTCGACCCCCAAACTCAAGCCACGATATATCATTTTGCATGGTTGGCCAGATCAGCTGACACTTGGATGAAATAGGTCGAGTCCTCTATTTTGGTATTGATTGAGAGGGCCATAGCAGCTGCTCTGATCCTGATACTAGATGAGGGGAAGAAGTAGAGGGAGCTCATTGAGGAGCAAAGTTTTATGTTGGATAGGTTGGCAATGAGTGAGAGGGCCATAGGGCCAGGTTAGATGCTTTGACTTTAGGGTGGAGGCATTGGAATCAAAAGGTGGTTCTAGTGCTGATGTGATGACCATGAAGGCTGATATTGTTACATTGAAAAAGGAGGTGGCAATGTTGAAATCCACTGATATTACTTCCCTTTGAGGTTCGATGGATGTCCCTCCCAAAGCTACTACAGGTGTTACTCCGGGGTTGGGTGCTGAGAGTGAGTACATTGTCTCTTGTCTAGAACTAACGAGGAGGCATTAGGGTTGATGTCATTCTAGAGGAGCATGGTGAGTTGATGGCGATAGAGAAGGCCATTGTTACTACCATAACTAGAGAGTCACTCTAGAATAGGTCTATGATTAGGACGAGTGGATCTTCCAATATAGTAGAGCCAGAGCTTGCACAAATACAGGTAGGTGCACTCGAGTTTACCACTCTGCTGTCTACTTTTTAGATAACACTTTATGATCTAGGCACTGATGCCCTCATTACCACATCTTCAGCTCCCCGACTACCACTATATATGGATTGACTAGGGGGACTCTTTAGCTCACTCCTTACTTTTGTGTTTTTAATGATATTGTTCTTACACATTAAGGATAATGCTTTTTAGGAGGGGATGAATATGTTAGAGTCCTAGTTATGATGTTGATGTTATTATGTGTAACAACCCATCTTTAGATAGAAGTCCCAGATTGGTAAAAACACAAGAGAGATTTGAGTTAGT
>DF358385.1:75993-97277 GCA_000787875.1 Solanum virginianum
CCATCTTTAGATAGAAGTCCCAGATTGGTAAAAACACAAGAGAGATGCTAGGTGTATAAGTAAACAGACCTTACCTCTGAGTGATGCATTTTAAAGTTGTGAAGGAATATGTCACTAGCGGGCTGGGTCGATACAATTATTCAGTATACACTTTCATGCTTTAAGTATTTCGATTAAAGAAAATTATGTTCATACTTTTGCATTTTCATATTAAGAATCAACTGAAGCTTTCGGATTTTCATTCTTTAATTATTTGTCGTAAGTTCTTAATTATGAAAACATCAATCATAATCACATCTAATTCAATGAATGTGAATAGCTAAATTCACAACTAGGGTTGTGAGAACCATAAAGAACTAACAAAGTAAAAATGGAATAATTTATAATCCTTTGAAAGTGTGTATGCATGTATTGTTTATCTCTTCATTTTGATTTTTTTTAATGGTGTATAACTTTAAAACTCACTTTATTCTTACTCGCCGTCCCAAGAGGGTAACAAATGGGAAAAGGCATAAATAACAGAGATATGACATGATTACACTAATCTAATTAGCTTTCAACTGTAAGGCCTCAAATGTTAGAAGGTATAAAAGTGCAAGTGAAATAGAAGTTTGAAAATTTTACCAAGTGTAATGGAGTTCATGAGTGGGGTACATAGCCCATGAAAGAGGATACAAGCCATGTCTTAGGTTTCGTGTTTCTAAGGGTGAAATTCTAGTCGCCTAGGTTGGGGAAACATCATTGCATGAGGGTGTTCGCAAGATGTACATGATTCCATAAGCCGTAGTTGTGCTTGTGGAATAGTAGCCTAACATGATGGAAAAATAAGGCTCCTGGAGTTCAAGGCATGAGCAACAAGATAGCTCGTTGTCTGTTCTATAGTTGTGCATGAGATCATGGATGGAGTTCCAAAGAAGGCTTTAGAGGGGTCAAAAACAAATAGGATGAGACCATCTTCCCATGGCCCATGGACTGAACCATGACCCGTAATCGGGGTGTCGTGGTCTGGTCTGATAGAATTTCAAAGAGGGGTATTTTCAACAATTCCTAATATCTTAGTCCTATGATACATCATTTAAGCTCCAAAATAAGCCCTTTTCAACCTTACACTACCCTAACTTCATGTCCATTCACTCTAAAAAATAACCTATGTCCAACTCCCTCCAAAACACTTTGAAGTCCCCTCGAGGCATTCAAGAGAAGAGTACAAGCTAGGATTTCGATTTTATACACTTCCAATAAGATCTCCAACTCCAAATAACACCAAGGTGTGTGGGTTTTGATTTGTTGAGTCTTCCCTCGACAAAGCTCAATCATCTTTCCTCTCCAATAATTTATAAGTTATGAATGATTTATGAATTGCACATCCGTGATTGAAAAAGGATAATGAAAAACTATAAGCACATAGTTCTAGGGGATACAAGACATTAGAATCAAGCTATAGGGATGTCATAGAGGAGAGGACTACCATGATCATATAGCAAATAAAACTAAGGGGTGGGTATGACTCACACTTGGGGAGAAGGAGGGGCTTAGGACTTTCATCTCATCACAACAAGCATCAATACATAGAAGGGAATAAGCACTAAGGGATGTCCTTAAAATTACCTAATCACCATAGGAGTCAAGCTCTCAACATAGATATCCAATCCCACAACACTGCTAAATGAGTGGAACAGGGGCCAAAACATCTCCCAGGCTCACTCTCAAAAGTTAAGTATCCATAAATAGACAAGTCTTAACAAAATCATGAAAGCAAATGGATATAGTCCCCAAAGTGGTGGACTCACCAATAGCAATCTTCAATCAAACCATCTAGCCACGTGGAGGAGGAGGATGAATACGGGCTCCATCCCTATATGGTTAGATCATGTAGGAAAAAAATATGTGTTAGTACTTGGAATGTACTAAGTATGCAGGGTGCAATGCAATAAAGAACATAAGTCATAATTAAACAATTTGCATAATTATAACCAGTAGATATAGGATCAATATGACATGAATGATCAATACTTAACTAGAACATTAATGAAATACCATACATAGGTGGGAAAGGACCATAACTGAAATGTAAACAGACCTTACCTCGAAATGACATGCAAAGAAAGAGAGGTTCTCAAATAATAAAAATCATAGTACGGTGGGAAAGGACCATAACTGAAATGTAAGATAAAGCGAGCTACTATGTAGAATCCTGATGTTCGCTCCACCCCAGACTAAGGAGTAGTGTACTTGGCTAAGATAAACTAAACACTCACCTTATGACATAGCCTTTTTGTAAAGTGTCACCCAATATCCCTACCTTATGGAATTGCCTATTTAGTGGGCTTCACATAATATCCTTATCTTATGGCATAGCAATTTCGGTAGGTTCAACAAATATCATTACCTTATGGCATAGCCTTTTTAGGTAGGTACAAGCTCGCTCATATAGGGAATCAATTTCACAAATCTATGATGGCACATAGTTTAGGGACAATGGCTACCAACTAAGGTGCTCGTGGTGTTAGGTCAACAATCTAACAAAATGGTCAATTCATATACTTAATCATATCTTACATAATTTCATAACTCATGGTGGCATCTTAGGAGTAGCTCATCAATACATCACATCATAATATCAAGAGATAGGGCTTCATATCATTCATAATATTCATAACATACTCATGAGCTCATATAATACTTGTTTACCCCTTTAAATATTCACAACATGCATAATTTACATAACTTGCCACAAGATTTTCATTACATACAAAGATTGACTCATAACTTTGATGAACTCATGGTGGGTGCATGTATATATGCTTAAATTTATGCAATTTAAAAGTAAATGACAGCAGAGGAGTAAAAATAAGATCATTTGATAATTATCCAAGTAACCCACCAAACAATGTAAAACTTGATTAGGGCAACATTGACCCTCATGTAATTCATAAATTCCTCGTGACATCTTATTGTATAATAGTGTACAAAGGTAAAATAGCATAAATTTATCCATAATGTTAACATATAAAAGAGTTCATAAAATTATCATATGTTACCATGACATGAAAAAAAGACGGAGAAGAGGAATGGTAGACCTTTATGAAGGAAAGGTTTCCACAAATCAAAACCTACACAACTTGATGTTTTTAGAGATGGAAATATTGTTGGAGATTGAAGAAAATCCAAAAACCTAGCTTACACCTTTTACTTGAAAGTCTTGAGGAAGCTTGAGAGTATTTGGGAGGAGCTTAGGACTTAGGATATTTTAGAATGAATGAGAATGAAGTAGTTTAGGGTTGTATAAGGCTTGAAGGGCTTATTTCGATGGAAGGGGGGGCTTAAACAACTTAGCATAGACTTAGGATATTAGGAAATGTTGAATTTGCCCCTTCTATAAACTTGTCAGACCAGACCACGAGACCTCGACTATGGGTCGTAGTCTAGTCTATGGGTGGTGGAAAGAGGTCTTATCCTATTATATTTTTTGACCCTCAGAAACCTTCTCTGAAACTCAAACCACGACACCATATACGACCCATCAGCCAAACCATAGGCCATCTTATTTGTTCTACATCAAACTTTAGAAAATCATTATTTCCACCAAGTTTGGCCATCATTCCATGAGCACATGTTATGACTCGTGGAACATCTATGACTCATGATTACCTTTGTACATTTGTGGTCCTCTTAACTTAAGCTACTGGAATTGCACCCTAAAATCAATGAAACCGAAGTACAATCTATATACCATTACACGGTCCGTATACCCTCTCTTAAACACCACTTACTATTAGAAAATTCCAGAATTCATTTCTTTTGTACTTTCATACCTTAGCTTCCAGCATGTAGGGCTTTGCAATATCTCTCCCTTTGGAACAATTATCCCTGAATGTTCTAAACACAAGCTCTAAGGAATACAATGCAGGTACCATATGTAAGAATATGTATATCATGAAATTTTTTAAAACTGTGCTTCAAATAGCATTTACAATGCAACCTCAAGTTCACTTAATCATGCATAGATTACATGGAAATGACATGCAAAGAAAGAGAGGTTCTCAAATAATAAAAATCATAGTACCTCAAGATTGATTAGAAAGGAAGAGATAAGGGTACTGCTTCTTCATGTCCTCTTCGGCTTCCTAAGTTGCACTCTCGACTCATTAGTTACTTCAAAGGACTTTGATGGATGCTATATCATTGTTTCTCAATCTCTTCCCTTCACTATCAAATATTTCTACTAGAACTTCCTCATAAGTCACGCTATCCTCCATAACTCCCACAACCTCCAAAGGCACTATAGAACTTGGGTAACCTACAAACTTTCTCTTTATAGATACATGGATAACCAGATGAACCATACTCATCTTCATAGGCAACTCCAATTCATAAGCAACCTTACCAGTTCTTCTCAAGATTCTATATGGCCCTACATACCTTGGGCTTAGTTCTCCGTTCTTACTCAACCAAACAACATCCTTCATAGGCGAGACTTTCAAATACACCAATAATCTATACCAAACTCAACATCTCTTCTCCTTACATCAGAGTAGGACTTTTGCCTACTTTGAGCCATATTCAATCTTTCCCTTATCACCTTCACCTTTTCTAAAGCTCCCATAAAAAAATTCAGACCCAAAAAAGCCATCTCTCCCACTTCAAACCACCCAATTGAGGATCTACAATGTCTACCATATAGGGTTTCAAAGGGACCCATTCCAATGCTAGAGTGATAGCTATTGTTGTAAGCAAACTCAATAAGTGGAAGATGCTCATTCCAACTAACCTTGAACTCCAAAACATAAGCCCTAAGCATATCTTTAAGTGTTTGGATAGTCCTTTTGGCTTGACCATTTGTTACCAAGGCCTTCAACCTAAACTCCAAGACACAAGCCTTAAGCATATCCTCAAGAGTTTGAATAGTTCTTTTGGGTTATTTGCAAGTGAAATGTCATGCTAAGCTTGACTTTAATACCAAAGCCTCTTTGAAAAGACCTCCAAAAGTGTGAAGTTAATTGAGAACCACGATCCAAAAAAAATAGCCAATGGAACTCCATGTAATCTAACTAACTCATGAATGTACAACTTAGCATAATGTTTTGCACTATAAGTCATTTTAGCTGGTAAAAACTGAATCGACTTTGTCATTCTATCAATAATAACCCATATAGAATCAAAATGCTTCTTAGTTTTAGGCAAGCCAATCACAAAATCCATGTTGATTTCTTCCTACTTCTATGTAAGAATCTCAATATCTTGTGCTAGGCCACCTGACCTTTGATTTTATGGTATTTGGCTACAAACTTGGCAATGTCTCTTTTCATACAACCCTACCAATACACTTCTCTCAAATCTCTATACATTTTGGTAGAACCAAGGTGAATGGAATAAGAGGAATTATTGAACCTCTCTCAAAATCAAGTCCCTCAATCCATCAACATTTAGTACACATAATCTACCTTAATATCTAAGAACATTGTCTCTCCCTTGGGAAAAGACCTCTACTTTCCCCTCCTTCACCAATGCCTTCAATTCTAACAAGTGGAGTAAAGGTTTTATTTGGATTTGACCTATTCAATCAAGGAAGACTTAGAGCCACCTACAACCACCACACCTCCATTTTTTATTTCATCCAACCTAACCTCTAATCTAGCCAAACAATGGACTTCTTTTGTCAATTCCTTTTTGCCATCATCAGTAAGAGCCATACTCTCCATGGACACAACTTAGAGCATTGGCCACAACATTAGCCTTGCCCGAATGATAATGCACACTCATATCATAATCCTTAAGGGGTTCTAACTACATTCTTTTCCTCAAATTAAGATCTCTTTGGTGAACACATATTGGAGACTCTTGTGGTTAATGCCTATATCAACATAGACCTCATATAAATAGTGACGCCATATTTTCAAAGCATATATCACGACCACTGACTCAAGATCATGGGTGGGGTAATTATGCTCATACACCTTTAGTTGCCTAAAAGCATAGGCAATGACTTTGCCACTTTGTATCAATTCACATCCTAAATGAATTCTTGAAACATCACAATAAATCATAAACCCTTCTAACCCTTTTGGTAGATCCAATATAGGAGTAGATGTAAGCTTGTATTTTAAAGTTTGAAAACTCCTTTCAAATTTATTGGTCTAAACAAATTTGGCCTTCTTTATATGAATTTTGTCAAAAGGGGAAGTAATTGAAGAGAAGCCTTCAAAAAATCTCTAGTAGTACCCCTCCAAGCCCAAGAAACTCCTAATATCCATTGGAGTCAAGAGCCTTAGCTAATTCTTTACCACCTCAATCTTTTTCAGATTCACTTTAATCCCTTCACCCGACACCCATGCCTTAAGAATGCAACTTCCTTCAACCAAAATTCACATTTGTTGAACTTAGCAAACAATCTTTCTTCCCTCAATGTTTGCAACACTACCCTCAAATGTTTGACATACTGCTCTTCACTCTGGGAGTAAATCAATATATTGTCGATGAATACCACCACAAAAATTTCAAGGTAGGGTTTAAAAACCCTATTCATGAGGTCCATAAATATTGTCGGAGCATTGGTTAGGCCAAAGGACATCATCATAAATTCAAAATGCTCATATCTTGTCTAAAAAGACATTTTAGGAATGTCACACTCCCTCACCCTCAATTGATGATACTCGGACCGAAGGTCAATCTTTGAGAAGTGACTAGCCCTTTGAAGTTGATCATATAGGTCATCTATCCTTGATAAAGGATACTTATTCTTGATGGTAACCTTTTTGTGTTGCCAGTAGTCGATGGACATCCTAAGTGAGCCATCTTTCATCCTTACAAACAACACCAATGCACCCAAAGTTGACTTGCTAGGCTAATGAATTCCTTCTCCAATAAATATTTCAATTGATCCTTCAACTCCTTCATTTTCGCTGGGTCCACACACTAGGGAAGAATGAAAATGGGTTGCATATCGAGGAGGACGTCTATATCGAAGTCTATATCCCTCTCAGGAGGAATACTGGGAAGCTCATTAGAAATACATCAAGAAACTCATTAACTACCAGAACTGACTCAATAGGAGGGACTTTAGACTCAAAATCCCTAACCCTTACAAGATGATAAATGTAACCTTTAGAAATTAATCTCTGAGCTTTAAGATAAGAGATGAACCTACCCACTATCACTAAGTCATGACAACCTTCCCACTCAAGGATGGGTTTATTAGGGAATTGGAACTTAACCTTACAAGTCCTATAATCAATGAAAGCATGATATGTATGTAACCAATCCATCCCAAGAATAATGTCAAAATTTACCATGTTAAGTCCAACAAAATCACAAGGTAAGACTTTATGCAATATAAATACGGGACAACCCCTATAGACTTTTCTAGAAATAATAGACTCACCAATTTGGTAGACACCTCAAAGGGTTCACATAATAATTCTAGACATATATGAAGCCTATTAGAAAGAAATGGATTAATAAAAGAGAGAGTGGTACCCGAATCCAATAAAGCATACATATCGTAATCATAAACCTTTAATATACCAATAACAATATCCGGCGCCTCATCCACCTTAGCCTCTCTTGAAGAGCATAAAACTAGTTATGATGTAGATCACCATCTTATCGGCCACTTTGTACCCTTTGATCAACCTGAGCACCATGTCCTTGGGGACAACTATCTATACCCGTGTTTTGTGTATTTGCACAATCCGAAATCTTATGGCTCATCTTGCCTATGCCATTTTAGTAATAAGCCATTTTAGCAATGAAGCAACATTAAAAAGTAGTGAAATAACTAATATCAATTGTCCATAAGCATATGAACTATTACAACGATGGATAGGATCGGTAACAATCAGTCTACATCAAATAGAAAAGAATCCATAATTGTGAAACATAGAATGTAAATGCCTCAAAAGAGATACAAGTACATTGTTTCAAAAAATAAACATAAGTTAGAGTGGAATAATGGTAGAGTCACAGACTAAGGGTTCACCACAAATAACAATGCTAGTCTTAAACAGTGAGTACTAGCCACAAGCTGGTGGAGGAGTATCTGTCTCTACATGGTTATGTCATGTAAGCAAAATATGCATTAATACATTGGAATGTACTAAGTATGTGTGATGCAATAAATGAATGAAATTGTAATGCCATCATTCATAAATATAACATATACGTGATAAAGATATATAAGTAAGCTTAAGCATACACAAGGAATATGACTTAATATGCATGAGAACGCATGTAATGGAAACATATCATAGAATCATAAACTTATGGGAGTAGACCATAATCGACATAAGACCAAGTGAGCTAACATATGGAACCCAATGAACTCCTTCAATTGGGAGAAGGGGAATCTACTTACCAAGGTAGAAGTCCAAAACTTAGTTACCTTGCAATTGCATCTTTCATAATATATGAGCTTAAATGGATCTACTAGCCTAGCCTGCAAGGGCTCCTATAGTGGCACATAGTTAGGGACATTGAAATTTAGCTTTAAGAGGTCACGCCTCAACTAACAGAATGAGTCCCAATCACAAGTTCACTCGGTGCTAAGTCATCCCACAGAATATTTAAGAATATTTTAAAACATAACTTAGAATAACAAGTAGCAAATCATAGGAGTAACTCGAACTTAGGAATTACTAAGTGAAGATTATCTTTTCATCTTGGGAACCTATCTTAACATTTAGGGCAATTGTCAACATGCTTATATCTTTGACAAACTTAACTTTAAAGCACTTATTTAATGCCCTAATAATCTTCATAAATCATATAAAACTTTACTTGAAGACTAGGTGGGCTAGGTTTTTTAAATGGAACAATCATAAATCGCATAATACATAAGGAAATTTCTCTTTTTAAGGACAATAAAAAATGCCCATCATGGGGCCATTATCGATAGCTCAAAACGTGCATATATACTTAGTAAAATAGTTGTAGGATATCATGAATAACATTTAATAACATAAATATCATGAAATTATCATAAAAATACATATTAACTTAAGAAACTTAAAGAAAAGGTAAAATACTTAAAAAGAGAACTTTATGGGTTGAAGGGTACCTATAAATCAACTCACATACCTTGGGGAAACTAGGAAGAAATGAGCCTAAAGCTTTGAAGGAGAAATCTTGGAATCTTAGCCTTTGCCCTCGCTTGTTCTTAAGAGCTTTGACTTAGAGAATTTTAGAGTGGAAGAATGAGGGATTGAATGAGGTAATTAGGACGTTGAGGCTAAATGTGGTCCCTTTCTCTATCCCAAAATGACATAGTTTAGGTATAGAAAAAACAAAAATAACAAAACTACCCCTCAAAAAAATTGCCAGATTTAACCTACGAAACCTTGCTTATGGGCCATGGGTTAACCCACGGGCTGTAGGTCCCTTTCGTCTGGTGACACATTTGAAATTTCTAAAAATTGACTTTGCAGGACCCTAAACCACAAAGCCTTATTATGTGTCATGTAACCACCTATAAGTCGTGGTTGGACTTGTATTCCTTCTACACTTAGCTATTTTTAATTTCCTGTGTCTCATTCCATGAAGCACCCTAGGGGCCATATCCCATTTCATAGGCTGTCTAGTAACACGTAATTCACCTTCTAGCAAGATCCAAATTTCCTTCATGTCTGATAGTCTCAATCACCACCCTACCTACGGACCATAATGCATCCTATGGGCTATCACTTGGTCTATACATTACCCCACACTTGGAAATTTTTCCCCTTCTTGAAGTCTTATGTTTAAGGACCTATCCTACGGGCCATAAGTATACTTACACGCTGTAAGTTGCCCTCGTGAGCCTGACTCCAAGTTATTTTTAGGCCAATATTTTTGCACTCAAGGCTCCTAAACTAGGGGTCATTACAATATATCCCCCTTGGGAACATTCGTCCCAGAATAAACTTAAAGGCAGGCTCTAAAGAGTAAACTAGCAGCTAACAACCCATTATACAAGCAAAAATACAAGTTAAATATTATATCTCAAAATTTTCAAATTTCACACTTATAACATGTCTCAAAACAGTCCAAAAGCATCAAATGAAAAACTAGAACGCATGGAATTTGAGGTTTTAGGAAGAATTTCTTAATACCTTAGGCTTGGGTAGAGTGGAATAGATGTGGATAATATATCATCATATCCGCTTCTGCCTCCCATGTAGCATACTCAACTTGTTGGTTTCTCCAAAGAACTTTGACAGATGAAACTTCCTCATTTCTCAGCTATTTCACTTGCCGGTCTAGGATTTCAACCGATACTTCTTCATAACACAAATCCTCCTTAATGTTCACATCATGTAAAGGAACTATGGAATTTTGATCACCTATGAATTTCCTCAACATCAACATATGGAAGATTGGATGAATCAAATACAACTCATCAGGTGGATCCAACTCATACACCACTTTTCCCACTCTTCTAACCACTTTTTAGGCCCCACATACCTGGGGCTCAACTTTCTTTTCTTACCAAACTGAATCACACCTTTTATTGAAGACACCTTCAAGTAGACCCCATCACCAACTTGGAACTCAAGTTTCCTTCTTTTCACATCGGAGTAGGACTTTTGTCCACTTTGGCTATTTTCAATTTCTCTCTTATGCTTTTAATCTTGTCCATAGCATTCATCACCAATTCGATTCTATTAATGCCATCTCATGACTTTGAACCACTTGATGGGTGATCTACACTGTCTACCATACAATGCCTCAAATGGTACCATCTCAATACTTGAATGAAAGCTATTGTTGTAGACAAACTCAATAAGTGGAAAATGTTTATCCCAATGCCCCTTAAACTCCAACATGCAAGCTTTCAACATGTCTTCTAATGTTTGAATAGTTCTTTCTACTTGCCCATCGGTTTGGGGATGAAAAGAAGTACTCAACTTCACCCTAGTGCCAAGTCATTTTTGAAAAAACTTCTAAATGTGAGAAGTGAATTGAACTCCATGATCTGATATAATGGGTAACAGAATCCCATGCACCCTTACGAACTCTCAGATATACAAGCAGGCATAATCTTTGGAATTGAATATAGTCGTGACCTGTAAGAAATGAGCTGACTTTATCATGTGGTCAACTATCACCCCATATGGAGTCAAAATGATTTTTGATCTTTGGTAAACTAATTATGAAGTCCATGTTGATCTCTTCCCACTTCTAAGTAGGAATGTCAATGTCTTGTGCTAGGACACCAACCTTCGGTGTTCAACCTTGATCTATTGGTAGTTAGAACTTGGACACAAATTGAGCAATGTCCTCCTTCATTCTGCTCCACTAGTAAATCTCCCTCAAGTTTCTTTACATCTTTGTCGTGCTGAGATAAATAGACTACGAAGAGTCATGATCTTCTCGCATGATCAACTTTTTTAACTCACCATCATTGGACATGCACAACCTCCCTTGATATCAGAGTACAACATCTCCCCCTTATGAGAAAACTTTTATCTTTCCATCTTTCACTAAGGCTTTCAACTTAACCAAGGCAGGATCAAGGTCTTGCTTAGCCTTAACGTCATTAACTAAAGAAGATGCGGACTCGTAAATAACCATTGCACCACCATTTACGAACTTACTCAATTCCAATCCTAGTCTAGAGAACCTATGAACATCTTTGGCTAACTCTCTTTTTCTATCATCTTCAAGATGAGATCCACTATCCATGGAAACTCTACTAAGGGCGTCAGCTACCACATTGGACTCTCTGGGGTGACACTTCACACTCATATTATAATCTTTGAGTAGCTCTAACCATCTCTGTTACCTCAAATTGATCTCCTTTTGAGCGAATACATGTTAGAGGCTCTTGTGGTCGGTGAAAACATGTGCATGAACTATATACAAGTAATGTCGCTAAATCTTCAAAGCAAATACCACCATTGAAAGTTCAAAATCATGAGCCGGGTAATTTTTCTTACACTATCAACTTTCTTGAAGCATAGGTAACCACTTTACCATTTTGCATTAACAGATAACTCAACCCAATCCTTGATGCATCACAATACACGATGAACCTATCATTCCCTTCTGGCAATATCAATATTAGGGTTGAAGTCAGTCAATCCTTTTAAGTTTGGAAAAAATTCTAACATTCATTCATCCACACAAACTTAGATTTTTTTTGCATTAACTTAGTAAGTGGGGATAAAATAGTGGAGAGATCTTGCACAAACCTTTTGTAATAATCGACTAGGCCCAAGAAACTTCTTATGTCAGTAGGAGTCAATGGCCTTGGCTAGTTTCTCACTTCTTCAATCTTCTTGGGATCAACCTTGATGCCCTCAGTGGATATCACATACCCATGGAAGGCAACCTCATCTAGCCAAAAATTACATTTGTCAAACTTTGCAAAAAGCTTCTGATCTCTCAAAGTTTGCAATACTACCCTCAAGTATATGATCTTGCTCACCTCGGGAGTAGATAATGATGTTATCAATGAACACCACGATGAATATGTCAAGGTAGGGCTTGAACACCCTATTCATGAGGTCCATAAATATTGTTAGTGAATTTGTGAGTCCAAATGACATCACCACATTGTCAAAGTGTCCATACCTAGTCTGGAATGTCTTCTTAAGAATGTCACTTTCTCTCACCCTCACTTGGTGATAACCGGATCTAAGTTAACTCTGAAGAAATGAGTAGCCCATTGCAATTAATCAAATGAATCATCTATTTATGAAAGGGGATATTTATTCTTGATGGTGACCTTATTGAGTTGTCGATAGTCTATGCACATATGGAGCGACCTATCCTTCTTTTTTATGATTAAAATTGGGGCACCCTATGGAGATCAGCTAATTCTAATAAAACCCTTCTTTAACTAATTCCTTAATTGCTCCTTTAACTCCTTCAACTCTACAAGATCCATTCAATATGGAGGGACTGAAATAAGTTGAGTATCGTGTAAGAGGTTTATATCAAAGTCAATTTCCTTTTCGGAAGGAACACCTAGTAACTTATCCGAAAAGACATCAGCAAACTTATTTATAATAGGGACCGACTCAAGAGAAGGAACCTTGCAAGTGATATCTTTGACTCTTACTAAATGATAGATGCAACTCTTGGAAATCATTTATGGGACTTTAGGAAGGAAATGAACCGACCCCTACAAGCCCTCCCATTTCAGAATTGGCTCATTTGGGAATTAGAATTTGACCCTATATGTTCTACAATCAATGAAATCATAGAAGGAATGCAACCAATTCATCCCAAGGATCACATCAAAGTCTACTATGAAAATCTCAACTAAGTTACGTGAGATCACTTTATGCAAGATGGAAATAGAGCAACGTCTATAGACTCTTCGGGCTACAGTGGATGCTCATATGGGCTTACTCACCTCATAGGGCTTATGGAGGACTTTAGGACATGCATGAAACTTATTAGAAAGAAATAGGGGTTACAAAAGATAAGTTTGCTCTCGGATCTAAATGTGCATATACATCACAATCAAAAACTCTTAACATACCAGTGACTATGTCTGGAGCTTCTTAGATCTCTTAGCGATGATAAAGAGCATAGAACTGGTTGGTCTTTTAGGCACCTTGGACTTTACCCTTTTGGCCTTGTGATGCCACTTCGACAATCCTTGGCATGGTGGCTGGGCTTCCCACAAGTGAAGTAAGCATTGGACCCGGCTAGACATTCTCCTTTATGGGGTGTTCTGCACTTAGTGAAACTTGGACTTTAGGGCTTAGAGGACAACCCCCTTATCCTATGTAGTTCTGGGAGAAGGAGTGTTGGTAGATCCTTGCCTACTTTGCTTTTAGCTACCTTGAAACTTGTGAACACCACCCTTTTAGTGAGAGTAACCCCTACCATCAACTCAAAACTCTACATGAGACACTTCATCGTCTTATTAGAGTGGAGGAACTTTTTTTCATGAGTGCCTCATTGATGGGGAGCGCTTCATAGTGGAATGATCTAGAAACAAGAAAAAGCCCATCATTAGTTAACAGAAAATCTTATTCAACTCTAAGGCATGACATAAATAAGAAAGAAGGGAAAATTTTCCTAAACTATCTAGTAGCCTCTCACTCAAGATAATGGTGCATTTCATAACCTTGAATCAGACTTTATGCTACAGAGTTTGCATGGACATCCGAGGATCATTGTAAAACCTCGTGTTCTAATACCAAATTTGTAATGACCCAACTTAGGGGCCTAGTCATCACACGATGAATGAGATCCCCGATGGCACCTCACCCAAGCCATCTTAAGCATTCATAGGCATTTAAATAAAGCAACTTGCAAAAAATAAGAGAAAAAGGGACTATGGGTCGTTTTAACAATAAAGCAACATTGAAAACCAGTAAGTTAAGAAACATCAATTGTCCATAAGCATACCAACTACTATATCATAGATGGGACCGGTAACGGTCAGTCTCTATCAAACAGAAAAGAATCTATAATTATGCAACATAGAAAGTAAATGCCTCAAAAGGGCTACAAATACATTGTCTCAAAAATAAACATATGTTAGTGTAGAATAATGGTAGAGTCCCGAACTAAAGGCTCACGACAAATAATAATACTAGTCTTGAATATTGAGTAATAGCCATGAGCTAGTGAAGGAGTGCCTATCCCTACATAGTTAAATCATGCAGGCAAAATATGCGTTCGTACTTTAGAATGTACTAAGTATATGTGATGCAATACATGTATGAAATTGTGATGCCATCATTCATAAATATAACATATAAGCATATACGAGATAAAGATGCATAAGTGAGCTTAAGCATACACAAGGAATATGGCTCAATATAAATAAGCGTCCATACATGAGAACACATGTAATAGAAACACATCATTGAATAATAAACTGCTGGGAGTAGACCATGACTGACATATATGCCCATGTGACCTACTACATAAAATCCAATAAACTCCTTTCATTGGGAAAAGGCCAATAAACTCCTTCCATTGGGAGAAAAGGAATCTACTTGCCAAGGTAGATATCAAAAATTGAGTTACCTCGCAATTGTATCTTTCATAATATATGGGCTTATGTTGGATCCACTAGCTTAGCTTGCAAAGGCTTCTATGGTGGCACATAGTTAGGGACATTGAGATTTATTTTTAAGGGGTCATGCCTTAACTAACGAAATAAGTCCCAATCTCAAGTCCACTTAGTGCTAAGTCATCCCATGGAATCTTTTCAAATATAACTTAGAATCATAAGTAGCAAATCCAAAGAGTACCTCGAACTTAGGAACCACTAAGTGAGGATTGTCCATTCATCTTGGGGACCTATCTTAACACCTTTAAGGCAATTGTCAACGTGCTTATATCTTTGAAAAACTTAACTTTATAGCTCTTCTTTAATGCCCTAATCATATTCATAAATCATATAAAGCTTTACTTGAAAACTAGGTGGGCTAGGCCTTTTAAATGGAACAATCATAAATCGCATAAGTCATAAGGAAATTTCTCTTTTAGAGGACCATCGAAAATGCCCAACCTTCATCATTATTGAAACCCATCACGGGATCATCATCAATATCTCAAAACATTCATATATACTTAGCAAAATAGTTTTAGGATATCATGAATAACATTTAATAGGATAAATATCATGAAATCATCATAAGCATACAATTAACTTAAGAAACTTAAAAAAAAGTAAAATACTTAAAAGGGAACTTTATTGGTGGGAGGGTACCCATAAATCAAATAACATACCTTGGGGAAACATGGAAGAAATAAACTCAAAACTTTGAAGGATAAATCTTACAACCCTAACCTTTGCCCTAGCTTGTTCTTGACAGCCTTTGTGTTAGAGAATTTTAGAGTGGAAGAATGAGGAATTGAATGAGGGACTTAGGGCTTTAAAGATGGAATTGGGTCCCTTTTTCAACCCCAAAATGACATAGTTTAGGAATAGAAAGGATGGAAATGACAATGCCCCTCATTAAAACTGCTGGATTCAACCTAGGAAACCCTCTTTATGGGCTGTAGGTCCCTTTCATCCGGTAACACATCTGAAATTTCTGAAAATTGACTTTACTAGACCCTAAACCATGAAACCTTGTTACGTGGTGTGTAACCACCTATGGGTCATGGTTGGACTTATAGAGTCCTTCCACACCTAACCATTTTTCTTATTTCTTGGGTCTCATTCCACGAAGAACCCTACAGGTTGTATCTTATTTCAGGACCATCTAGTAACTCATAAGTCACCTTCTAGTAAATTCTAAATTTCTTTCGTGTCTGATAATCTCACTCACGACCCTACCTACAAACCGCAATGCATTTTACGAGTTGTCACTTGGTCCATGGGTTACCCCACACTTGGAAAAGATCCCCGATGGCACCTCACCCAAGCCATCTTAAGCATTCATAGGCATTTAAATAAAGCAACTTGCAAAAAATAAGAGAAAAAGGGACTATGGGTCGTTTTAACAATAAAGCAACATTGAAAACCACTGTAAGTACACCTATGGGCCATAAGTTTCCATCGTGAACCTAACTCTAGGTCATTTTTAGGCCAACCTTTTTTCACTCAAGGCTCTTGAATTGCACTACTATGATTCCTTCTATATTTTTGGGTACCTTGGAAAGGTCATCCTACCATTACCACCTCGAGCTCTAGGGTTGGGCATACTATCATTAGCAAACCTTTGGTATTTAGCATTGGAGGACCCTTGACCTTAGAATTTGTGGTCTTGTTAAAAATGACCACCTCTAGCACCTTGAAATTCGCAATCATAAGGAGCCCTCTTGGAGTCCCGCCACCTCCCTTCTTAAGATTTTCTCCTTCAAGTTGCTCGCCATAAGTTATGAGCCAAGCCAAGTCCATATCTCCTATGAGCATAGCGATGTGGCATTCTTCATTGATTAAGTTAGACACTCCCAACATGAACTTGTGCATTCTTGCCCTAGAATCAATGACCAAGTGAGGAGCATACTTTGAAAGGTTGTTGAATTTAAGGCAATACTCCCTAAAACTCATGGAACCTTGCTTGAGATTCATAAACTCTATTATCTTTGACTCCCTTAACTTCATGGGAAGGAAATAGTTGAGAAAGGCGACCTTGAATTCTTCCCAAGAGATATTCTCTTCATTCTCTCTCTCCCTCTTCTATTGAGCAAACCATAATTGAGAAGGCCTTTTCATTGATAGGATGCTAACTCTGCTTTCTCCTTTGAGTTTACTCCCATAATATCAAGGAGCTTGCATATCTCGCCAATGAATTCTTGGGGATCTTTCACTACCTTTGATCGATAGAACTCTAGAAGGTTCATCCTTGTGAAATCCCTCAATCTTGAGGTGGGGATAACAGCATGAGGAGCTTAAAATCCTTGGTTGGCTACGTCCCTTGCTAAAAGAGTAACCATATTATGATATTTGACATGAGTGACCCCTTTTTCTTCTTGGGGAGCTTGTCAAGCCAGAGGGGCTGGTTTGCCCTTGGGAGTGGGAGTGCTTTGTGCCATTCTTTTTTGTGGCATAATCTAGAAGAGCAAAAAACCATCCATTAGAGAAAGAAAACCTTAGTTTAATTTTACAGCACGACATATATTTATGAATAAGTGAATCATTTCCTAAAATGCCTCATAGCCCTTTTTCATAGTTGTGGTGCACTTCCTTATAGCTTGAGTCCAAAGTTTTGTTTCCACTAGATCTATATATTGCTTATTTTTAATTATGCTTCTGCAACCAAGGATGTGACATATATGCTTAAGAGGCTTGTTTGGGGTCTCTTTAGATTTCTCATTTGTCGTGTTACACCTAATCAATATATAGTTCTAGCGAAAACAAAACTTTGGACTCAAGCTATAAGGATGTCATAGGGGAGAGGATGAGCATGATCACATAGCAAATAAATACTAAGGGGTGAGTAAGTATGACTAATGCCATGGTAGTACGACCTTGACTTTCATTTCATCACAACAACAAGCATCAACACATAGAAGGGAATAAGGACTGAGGTATGTCTTTAAAATTACATAATCACCATGGGCTCAACATATATATCTATATCCCACAACACCTCTAAATAAGTGAAATAGGGGCCAAGACATCTTTTGATCTTGCCCTCAAAAAATAAATATCCATAAATAGACAAGTCTTAACAAAAGAATAAAAGTAAGTGGATATGTTGCCCAAAGTAGAAGACTCACCAATAGCAATCTTCAATAAAACTGTCTAGCTATATGGAGGAGGAGGATGAATAGGAGCTCCAATCATCACATGGTTAGATCATGTAGGCAAAAAGCATGCATTAATACTTGGAATGTACTAAGTATGTGGGATGCAATACAACAAGTAACATAAGCCATAATTAAATAATATGCATAATCATAGCCAACAAATATAGTCTCAAATATGACATGAATGATCAATGCTTAACTAGAGCATACATGAAAAATCACCAAGTCACATGATATACTATACATACGTGGGAAGGGACCATAACCAACATGTAAGACCAAGCGAGCTACTACTTGCAATTCTGATGTTTGCTCCATACTGGACAAGGAGTGGTGTACTTTCCCAAAGTAAACTAAACACTTACCTTATGGCATAGAATTTTTGAAACATTTCACCAAATATTCCTACCTTATAGCATGGCCTTTTCAGTGGGTTCCATATGATATCCTTACCTTATAACATAGCCTTTTCAGTAGGTTCAACAAACATTCTTACCTTATGGCATAACCTTTTCGGTTGGTACAAACCCATATAGGGAATCAATTTCACAAACCTATAGTGACACATAATTTAGTGACAATGGCTATCAACCAAGGTCCTCTCGGTACTAGGTCAACAATCCCACGAAATAGTCAATTTATATACTTAATCATA
This sequence comes from Solanum virginianum, assembly GCA_000787875.1. Classification (NCBI taxonomy): domain Eukaryota; kingdom Viridiplantae; phylum Streptophyta; class Magnoliopsida; order Solanales; family Solanaceae; genus Solanum; species Solanum virginianum. The sequence continues at coordinate 94,799 of DF358385.1, forward strand.
TCTTACATAATTTCATAACTCATGGTGGAATCTTAGTAGTAGCTCATCAATACATTACATCATAATATCCAGGGATAGGACTTCATATCATTCATAATATTCATAACATACTCATTAGTTGATATCATACTTGTTATCTCTTTTTAATATTCAGAACATGCATAATTTACATATCTTGCTATAAGGCTTTCATCACATAAAATGCTTAGCTCATAACTTTGATGAAATCATGGTGGGTACGGGTGCATGTATATAATCTTAAAATCATGCAATTCAAGAGTAAATGATATAAGTGGAGTAAAAATAGTATCATTTGATAATTATCCAAGTAACCCACCAAACAAAGGAAAACTTGATTAGGGCAACATTGACCCTCATGTAATTCATAAATTCCTCATAGCATCTTATTGCATAATAGTGTAGAAAGGTAAATTAGAATAAATTTATCCATAATATTAACATATAAAAGTGTTCATGAAATTATCATATGTTACCATAACATGAAAAATAGATGGAGAAGAGGAATAGTAGAGCTTTGTGGATAAAAGGTTTACACAAATCAAAACCCACATATCTTTGATGTGTTTGGAGATGGAAATCTTGTTGGATAATGAAGAAAATTTAAAACCCTAGCTTGCAACTATTACTTGAGAGTTTGGAGGAAGTTTGAGAGTATTTGAGAGACGTTTAGGACTTAAGATATTTTAGGATGAATGATAATGAAGTAGTTTAGGGTTGTCTAAAGTTGGAAGGACTTATTTGGGGGCTTAAATGATGTATCATAGACTTAGTGTATTAGGAAATGTCAAATTTTCCACTTCTAAAAACCTACTGGATAAGACCACAAGACCCCAATTACAGGTTGTGGAAAAGGGTCTCATCTTGTCAACTTTTTGGACCCTTAGAAACTTCGTCAGAAACTCAAACCAGGACAGCATATATGACCTATCAACCACACCATGGGCCATCTTGTTTGTTCATACATCAAACTTCAGAAAACCATTATTTCCACCAAGTCTGGCTACCACTTTACGAGCACAAATTATGGCTCATGTAACCATTTATAACTCATGATTACCTTCGTGCATTAGTGGCCCTCTTAACGTGAGCTATTGGAATTTCACCCTCGAAACTATGAAACCTAAGTATGGCCCATACACTATTTCACGGTCTATATACCCTCTCATAAACACCTCTTACACTTAAAAAATTCCAAAATTCATTTCCCTTACAGCATGTGGTGCCTTATAATAATTATATGCAATGAAATGTTTTGAGAAATTTTATGATTGAAATAAGGGTTTCATAATGCCCTAACTAAGCTTTTCCTTTTTTCTATGGTGGGTTGTTAGAATGCTTCCAAATTTTCATGATTTATCTTATTTATGCATGAGGCCATCTTAATTTCGTTAAAATTACATGATGCAATTAGATGAAAGTTTCTATCTTATGATATGTAAATTCATGAGGAGTACGATGTTGAGGGCTACTATATGATTCCATGGAAATGTTATGAAAATTATCAAGACCCTCTTATGATGATTATAATTTAAATGAGCTACTCTTGTCATGATAGTTGATTTATGAGATTAATTATGCATGATATATCTATGTTTATATTTGCGTGTCCCGTGGGACTAGACTTGGCACCGAGAGGATCTTGGTAGATTTCCATTGTCCCTTAACTATGTGTCACTGTAGAATTTATGTATTAGCTAGTGGATTCACAAATAGCTCTATTTTATGTTTAATCACTGAAATGGGTATGTTCTCGTAAGGTTTATGTATTGCACTCTTTAAAATGGATAAGATCTCGTAAGGTGAGGTATAGTCTACCTTGCAAGTAGACTACTCCTTTTTTGGTGTGGAGGCAACATCAAAGTTTCATGTAGTAGCTCCAATGGTCTTATGTGTCGATTAAGGTTTATTTTCCATATATGTATGTGCCATGGTCATGATATTCTGACTCTCCAGCATGCATGATTTAACTAAGGCATCTACTATTCATGTCATATTGAGCTTATTTCCTTTGTGCATGGTTATGAATCATGTATATCGTGGCTGACACATATATTTTTCCTACATGATCTAACCATGTAGGGATCGAATCTCCTATCCACCCTCCACCCCTCATGTCTAGTTCGTTTAGTCAAGATTTTTGTTATGGTGAGTCCTCTAGTTCGATGGCAATACCCATTATTATCTTTACTTCTTATTTTAAAGGTGAGCCCGGTACATATCTTGGCCCTAGTCCTATTCATGATTAGAGGTATTATTGGATATTCATGTTATGTACACATTATGTGATGATTACACTCCTATGGAGATTTCCTGTAGTCCCTATCCCTTGAATGTATTTTTTAGATGTTGATGTCAAGTGATGATCTTCCTAAATCCCTACTTCCCTATAGCTTGAGTCCTATTAACCCTCCCTACAAACTTTGTTATGATTGGATGGTAGAATTTCCTATCCCAGAGT
>DF358384.1:19146-40476 GCA_000787875.1 Solanum virginianum
GATTTCACAAGTTCGAAATAGATTGGGGGTTAAGAACTCTTTTGGTGCATTGCAGGAGAACTCTCAGGAAAAAGGGAGAAGAGAATAAAGGGAAAGACAATACAGAGGCTATAGATCATAAAAAGCATGCACAAGTAGAGCAGACAGATAGTGGAAAGAAGACAGACAACACTAATCAAACAGAGAGTGGTAGAAGCCTTGTTAATGGGACATAAGATAACACTGGAAACATTGTCAACTAAAGTCCAATGAGCCAAAGGAGTCGGAGTGCAAGACATGCAAGTTAGGGTGGGGATTCTTCTGGTGTCAAGAAGCCTAATAGCATTCAAAAAGGGAAATTCCCTAAAGAGGTAGCAAAGAGTAATGAGAAAAAGGGTGCAAAAAGTATAGGGGAAACCATGGAGAAGAATGAAATAATTCGATCTCCAATCACTGATGTAGGGCCATAAGAGGAGGTGCCGGAGAAGAGCAAGGAGGATGGAGATATCATAAATAACATAAAGGCAGCCACAAAAGAGGGTGACTTATCACCTAGATAGGCGAACATGTTGAAGAATAGCGCTAAAAGGGATAAATCAGTAGTGTCTTTACAGGTGAGAACAAGGCATAATAAACTGAAAACAAACAATGTACAATGATAGAAAAAAATGGTCTTTTGGAATATTAGATATGTCAAAACTCAAAAAGCATTTGAGAGGCTGATAGATATGCATAAAAGGAATTACTACTCTTTATAGCTCTTATGGAGCCTTTCCAGGAGCCAACACAAATAGAAGTTCACAAAAGGAAGTTGGGGTTCATAAATGCAGTAGTAAATACCTTAGGGAAGATATGGATGTTTTGGAGAGAAGAATGGGAAGCAGAGATGCTACTAGATACAGTTCAATAGGCCACTTTTAGATTCACCTATGATAACAAGCCTTTCATTATATCTGCAATCTATGCTAGATGCGATATGAATGAGAGATCAGAATTATGGGATGAACTACAAACAATGCAGCCATCAGATGGAATACCATGGATTATAAGTGGCAACTTCAATGTCATCCTAAATGAAGATGAAAAATTGGGTGGACTGCCATTTGAACAACATGAAGCTATGGACTTTGCATTCTTTATTAACTCTTGTGCTCTTATGGAAGTAAAATTCACAGGGAGTAATTATACGTGGTAGAATGGAAGAATTGAAGAACTTTGCATTCTTTATTAACGCTTGTGCTCTTATGGAAGTAAAATTCACAGGGAGTAATTATACGTGGTAGAATGGAAGAATTGAAGATGATTGCATCTTTAAGAGGTTGGACAGAATGCTGGTTAACAATGCTTTTCTGGATTGCTTCCCCTCCTCAGAGAGTCGACATCTCATTAGAGATGTGTTAGATCATGCACCCATTCACTTGGAGTGCAACTCAGATATGGGAGAGATCAGAAAACACTTTAGATTTCAGAATTTTTGGACAAAACATCAGTTGTTTAAGTAGGTGGTAAAGGATAATTAGGTAGCAGACTTTGTGGGAAGTCCTTTTCTAGAGTTTCAATATAAGATTAAGAATGTGCGTGCAACTTCGATAAAGTGGAACAGGAAAGTGTATGGAAATATTTTCCAAAGAGTTGCAACTTTGGAAGATATAATAAGAGTGATGGAAATTCAATTTGAATTGAATCCATCACCAAAGAACAAGGAGGAGTTGAAAAAAGTGGAGGCAGATTTAAGGAGATGGCTAAAAACAGAGGAGGAGTTTTGGCAAAAAAAAGCTAGCATAAGATGGTTTCAGAATGGGGATAGGAACACTAAATTCTTTCATTCATATGTCAAAGGGAGGAGAAGAAAGTTGAGCATAAGTGAAATAATGAATGAACAGGATGAAGAAGCCATTGGTAGTGAGGCAGTCAATTTTTTCTGCAATCAGTTTCAGGAGGAGCAGTTTGATGGAGAGTACACTTTGTTGCAGCAGGTCCCTAAACTCATAACTGATGAAGAAAATGAGCTAATGGTGGTGTTGCAAGAAGTCAGTGAGGTTAGGGATGCAGTCTATAAATGAATCCAGTGCAAGTGGTCCAAATGGGTTCATTGTGGCTTTCTATTAGGTTTGCTGGGAGATCATTACTAAAGACATAACCAGGTTAGTGAGAGCATTTTTTTGTGGACAGGAATTGACAAAGTTTGTTACTCACACTTCTCTGGTTCTTATTCCAAAAAAGGAGATAGTGAGGGGATTTACAAATATGAGGCCAATTATTCTTAGTAGCTTTGCTAATAAAATTATCTCCCAGGTTATTTATGGGAGGATAAGTAGGGTTCTGTCTAAAATTATTTCACAGAACCAGGCTGGTTTTGTCTAGGGAAGGAATATTACTGAAAATGTGTTTTTGACCCAAGAGATTATCAGGGATATCAATAAAAGGAATAGACATACTAATGTAGTGGTGAAACTAGACATAGAGAAGGCCTACGACAAGGTATCATAGATATATCTCACAAAAGCCTTCAGGTAGTTTGGATTTTTAGAAATAATGGTGGATATGATCTGGAGATTAGTGTCAAATAACTATACTCAATAGTGATGGATGGAAAATCCTATGGATTCTTAACTCATCTAAAGGTTAAAGCAGGGAGATCCACTATCACCTAAATTGTTCATTATTGCAGTAGAGGTTATGTCAAGAGGGCTGAATGGATTGAATGAGGATCCTAATTTTGTTGGGTATGGGCTGCCTAAATGGAGTCCAAAAATAAATCATCTTGCATATATAGATGATACCATTATTTTGGCTCAGGGGATCACACTTCCATTAAAAAGATAATGCTGGTGCTTGTAGACTATGAAAGGCAGTCTGGACAGAAGATTAATAAGGGTAAGAACTCTTTTTTTCTTTATGATAACACTCTTTTATATGTAGATATAAGGCTGAGAAGGCTCACAGGCATAAAATAAAGTAATTTTCCTTTTACTTACCTAGGATGCCCTGTTTATTATGGTAGGGGAAAGATTGTTTTTTTAAGGAGATTTTGAGGAAATTATCTAGAAGAATCTTATCCTGGCATAATAAACTACTCTCTTTTGGGGGAAGACAGATCTTAATCAGTCATGTTTTGCAGTTTATGCCTGTTTATTTCTAACAGTTATGAATCCACCCAAAGTAGTGATGGAAAAATGCATTAGATGTTTGACAAATTTTTATGGAGTCAGGCAAGAGGCATTAAGGGGAAGCATTGGGTTAGCTAGCCAGAATTGTGCTATCGTAAGGAGGAAGGAGGACTAGGACTTAAGTCCCTCTATGATGTAAACAGGGCTCTAATTTCTAAGCTATGGTGGAACTTCAGAACTTCTAAAACATCATTATGGGTACATTACATATGGATTAAGTACTGTAAGAAACAATACCTTGTCATGGTTCTAGCCTGGGAGCCTCAAGAGCATGGTGAACATGATAAGAATCAAGGATGAGGTGGAACATGAACTGTGATGGCAGTTGAGGTCAGGTACTTCAAATTTTTGGTTTAATAACTGGATTAAACTAGGAGCTCTGCATTTTATTTCTAAAACTGATGTGATGGATGAAGAAGCTAAAGTTATGTACTTCACTATCAATGGGTTGTGGAATGTAGGAAAACTCCATGAAATCCTATCTGAGGAGATGGTGCTTTACATTATGTAAGTATCTCCCCTATAGTAATGGTAGATTGTGGGGATAAAACTTGGTGGATGGGGGATAAGTCTAGCCTATTCATAGTGAAGTCTACCTATGAGTTGCTTAGAAGAAGGAGACAGGAATTGCATTGGCCAAGGAATGTTTGGATTAAAGTATTGCACTTAAAAATATCATTCTTTCTTTGGAGGGCTTGGAAAAAGAGAATAACAACACATGACAATTGGAAAAGAATGAAAAGTCAAATTGTATCTAGATGCTATTATTGTGAAGATAAGGAGATGGAAACAATGTCTCACCTATTTCTAACAGCTCCCTCAGCTCTACAACTGTGGAAGCATTTTGCTACTTATGCAGGGATACAATGTGAAGGAATGTGCTTACAACAACTCATTTGCAGCTGGTGGAACTTACAAGGCTCAACAAAATTCAAACTGCTGATAAAGGCTGTTCTTGCTATAGTGATGTGGCAGATTTGAAAGAGGAGGAATACACTAAGGCATGAAAAGGAATACTCTCAAACTGGATAACTTATCAGTGTTATCAACAGATATCTAATTTTGTCAAGAGTAATTTTCCATAGATCAAAAGAGTTCTAACTAAATGGGTAGATATGATGGAGTTTTTCAATTCCTACAAGCCAAGACTACATGTGATGAAGGTCACATGGAAGCCTTGTGTGGAAAGATGGATCACCTGTAACACAGATGGGGCCAGTAGAAGAAACCCAGGGGATAGTGCCTATGGCTTTTATTTGAGAAATGCAGATGGGAACCTGATTTATGCTGAATCAAACAGCTTTAGAATAACAACCAAAATGGAAGCTGAAGCCAAAGCAGTGCGGTATGCAATTAGGTTCTGTCTGGAGAAAGGGTTCAATAATGTTCAATTGCAAATAGACTCTCCTGTGCTTACACAAATGCTAATCAATGAATGGAGGTTCCCATGGGACATGGTGGACATCATCGAAAAGATCTACACAGATATGCAAGCAATTCAAGTGGAGGTAGTACACATATTCAGGGAAGCCAATAAACTTGCAGATTTTATAGTAAATCAGACATTCAATCAGGAAAACAGGTTACTCTTTCATCATTTTGGGCAGTTACCAGTAATGGCAAGAAAGATACTAAACATGGACAAAAGTCAAATCCCCTCTTTAAGGGTGCATACAAGAGTCATACATAATGCATCAGCTTAATACATTGATTCTAGTTTTCCTACCATAGGTACAAAAAAATCAACAACCATTTTGGAGCAAAAAATCGACAACAGGATAGATATATAAGTACAGTTACCAGTTGTAATGATCTATTATCTATATGCAACAAAAGATAAGATTAGAGGTTACCAAAAATGAATCCATCCATCAACAACGAAAGAGATTAGCAAGATCTTCCAACCATCAACCTTCACAACACCATTTGCTATAAAGAGGGGGAGTAAGCACACGACCAAGAACTGGAAAATGGAAAGAAGAAGCAGAATCAAGGGAGCTTACATTTCAACTGTAAAGAAAAAGGTGAGCTAACGATCATTTAGGATAAACTCTTGCCAAGGCGGAGCATCACAACTGAGAACATCGAAGACCACATCAGTATATAGATGGAGAAGGATAAACAAAGACAAGGACTTACATCAATATGAGATTGAAGAGGAGAAATACAAGGAGAAGAATTCGGGCAACCAGAACGACAAACTTCCAAGAGAAGGCATTGTCTACTCCAAGAAGATAAAAAGTTTACTTTAGGAAATGTGGAGGATGTTTCTAGATATATCGAGTATTTAGGGCTTTACGTAGCTATGTCGGGTCTTTGGGCAGAAGTTGTACTTGGATCATTTAGAGATTATGAATAAAATGGGTTGGCTGCCCAAATTTAATTAAAAAAAATAGAGGAAACTCCTTTTTTGGTGGGATAACTGGACTAAGCAAGGTTCCCTTTATATTATACCAGACCCATATATTAAGTCGGGCAACATTCAGGTAAGTAATTACCTTAACGATAATAATTGGCATCTGGATTCTTTTCGACAAGAATTTCCAAATGATATTATGAACATCATCATTGAGATTGTTATTGGCAATCAATTCACTAATGATCATGCAACTTGGATTCTTTCCTCCTTTGGATAATTCTCTTGCTCTTCTGCTTTTGAATTGTTCAGACAAAAGAGTAATCCCTCTCCTCTTTATTCAACAATCTGGAAAAGGAAATCCCTTTCAAAATCTCATTTTTCATGTGGAGACTCTTGAAAAGGAAACTTCCTTTATATAATAATATAAAGAGATTTGTTCTTGTCTTTTATCCCAATTGTTCTTGTTGCAGGATTCATAAAATGAGACAGAAGATCATGTTTTTGCAAAGAGTGATATTGCAATTAAAATATGGCAATAAATATCACATCCATTAGGCATGAAGTTCAACATAACAAATGTGCTAAATGGACTTTAACCTTGGTGGAATGCTACCCTAAAGAACATAGTACATCACTTCCTCATTCATATTACTCCTAGTATTACATGTGGGTAATTATAGAAAGCCAAGTGTACAAAAAGGTATAAAAACAAAAACATCTCTATTGCTAGACTTTATAATCAAATCTTATTTCAAGTGAAAATGGCAATGGGGAAAAAATTTAGCAATATGGAGGACACATGGAGCTGGAAGGATATTTGTTTGATAGTTGAACATTACATGCCCATGAGTAGTTTGCTAGTCAATTGGAACAAACCTTTGGCTAAAAATTGGAAGCTCAACACAGATGGAAGCTTTATGCCTCTAATTAACAAAGTTGGAGCCAGAGGAATTGTTAGGAATAGAAATGGAGACATGCTTATGGCTTTTGCGCATAAACCTAATTCTGTACTAACAATTTTATTGAAGCTCAAGCTGTGCTAATTGGTATTAGTTGGTGTTGTAACAAATAATATTTTTGGGCTTGAAGTGGAAATTAACTTGATGCTCATTGTTCAAATGTTGCAAGGACAAGTTCAAGTGTCATGGAAACTTCATAAGATCATCGAGGACATCAGGAAGAAGATGCATCAGAGAAAGATTACAACTACACATTGCTAGAGAAAAAGCAATGAAGTTGCAAATGCTCTAGCTAAGTACACTACAACTATACAGGAGCAAAAAATCTTTCTCGATGAAAATGATCTTCCATTGGAAGCAAGAGGCCTATTGCGCATGAACAAGCTACAATTGGCCAACTTTAGGAGAAAGGTGAAAAGCAATCATGTTGGACTTTTGATCCTCCCTGATCACTCAGTTTGTTATGGTCTAGGAAGATGTTGATTAGTCTAGAAATTGAAGGTACATTGTACAAACAAACTTTGAAGGCCTCGGTCATCTCATGCAAATGGTAGCTTCTTTTGTATATCATAGCTACCTTTAAAGTTAGAGCTCTTACTTTCTTTCCTTCCCTTTGCATCCCCTTGTAATTAGAGGTAAGGTTTGATCCCCCTCTAATATTCTTTTGTTTAAATAATATATAAGGTAGGGGTCCGAACCAAACACTCCACCACCACATGAAATGAAAGCTTGGGTGGATGGATTCTATAAAATAAGTTGCATTTTGGTTGTTTTTCAGCACCTATAAATGAGCTTGTTTTCAGCTCAATTTCAGCACATTTAAGCACAACTATCAGCATCCCCGATATGACTTTGTCCGTGAACCAAATGATCCTTAGTGAATTGAAGGAGAAAATAGCAGAACTTACCAAGTAGATTCACTCAAAGTGAGTGTGTCCTTACTCTTTAGGAGCTGATGAGGGCATGGAAAAACATGTTTTCCATCTAGGTCTGATGTTACAAATTAACCTTGAGATGAACACACATCTCTACTGCCATTTGGCTGTCTGAATCTGCATATATCTTTCTTTGGACATAAGATGAAATAATTAAATGCCAATACTACTTTTCTAGGTCAACTAAAGACTAGTGGGACTCGGTAAGGCTTATTTGGAAAGCCACCTTAAAAATTTAATTTGGTTTAGTTACACTCTGGCATATTTGGTTTTTCATCTAAGCAAAAGAAGATAAAAAGAATTAGGGATTTTGGCTGCAAAATAGATCATTTAGGTTGTTTTTACCAACTATAAATTAGTTTATTTTTAGCATACGTCCAGCAACATTTAAGCACAATTTTAGCACGCTTGGAGCACCATTTAAGCATGCTTTGAGCACCATTAAAACACAATTTTCAGTACCCTAATTTTAAGACAAATCTCAAGTGGATTTCATCACCCTATGCATTTTCCAGTCTGAATTTCACTTTATCCTAGTTTACTCTCCTCCAACTAGACATATTAGACAAGAAATCTTAAATCATCTACTTGGCATCATAGAATAACTGAACAAACCAAAAACTGAATTGAAAGACGACTCTTGAAAAAACACCAAAATTTAGCTTCCACCAGAATAAATAAAGCAACAATTTTGGACAACACAAAACTAGGTTACAATCTCATGATGAAACAAATCCTAGCAATTGGATTTCAGAAAACTAGGTTCCATTTCCAACTTCTGTCTTAATTGTCCTCATTTTTCGTGGTATTTTGGTGATCCAAAACAAAAGAGGGAATCTTTTGAACTGTAATTTGTTTCCATACATGGCAAAACATTACCTACAAGTTTGGTACACACAACACATTAGCACATTATCTGCACACCAAAGAGCTTTCTGTGGTATATTTTACCTTAAATGGTTGTGTCGAATCCTCCATAAAAAATAGTTTTTTTTCTATTCAGGTGTTTTTTGGCTGTATTTCAGTATATAACGCAGCAACAATTACTTGCAAAATAAGTGCACTTTGGCTGTTTTTCAGCAGCTAATGCATCTATAAATGAATTCATTGTTAGCACAATTAGAGCACCATTTAAGCACAATTTTCATTACCCTAATTTTAAGATAAATCTCAAGTAAATTTCATCAACCTATACATTTTCCAGTCTCATTTCCGATTTATTCTAGTTTCCTCTCCTCCAACTAAACATATCAGACGAGAAATCTTAAATCATCTACTTTGCATCATAGAACAATTGGATAAACCAAAAAATGAATTGAAAGACAATTATAATAAAGACGATTAACATAGAATAACTTATCTTTGGGGAATTAATTAAGTTAAACTAAGCAAATAACGTTGGTATAAATATATCACAAATAATCAATAAGAAGAGAAAATGAAAATTGGTCCCAAGTCTGGTTGTTATACACCTGAGTCAATCACTTGGGCTTGCAGCTTCTGTTCTTTGGGCTCTTATTTGCCCATTTAAGCCTGTATATCAGTAGGATATATATGTATATCAATGTACATATCCTCTTTTCTAATGTATATCAAGATGTATATCCAACATTCTAACTATCTTGACCCATTCTTGCTGAAGACTCGATTTTTTTACCTATTTTTAATATCATATCATTGTATATATGATGTATAGCAGTGTATATGGTGACGTTTCGACCCCCAAAAATCTATAACACAACTTCTCTATCATGCAAAATGATCTGATGCCAATCCTAGATATAGGGACGGAGTCCAACATGGACTTGGATTGACGTCACCATAACAAAAAAAGAATACAAATTAATATTAGATCATTATTTCTGGTAACTGATATTAACAACGGTCAAGAAACAAGGAAGCAAGCATAATTTCTAGTAATTATTATCTATAATAGTCAAGAAACAAGAGGGATAAATGTTAAAAAATTCAACAAACAAGATTCGTATAACTCGATAATACTCAAACCATATCTAATACTCAAACCATATCTTTGCTAAGCATATTTTTTGGTTATAAACAAGAGAATGGGAGGATTCAAAGTCAACTAAACATGACAAGAATCGAACAAAAATGCTAACGAAACATTACCTAATGACTAGAGCATGACCTTATAACTTTAGAAAAAAAATATTTTAATGACCAACCACAGTATCAACCAAATAGAAGAACGAAATTCAGTTTCTGATTTGCTAATCTGAGTTCTGGAACTAGGCAAAAGAAAAAAAATTGGAGGAAGCCGACCAAAAATCCTCCCCTTTCACAGATTTAAGAGGGGATATTTATAGAGAAAATTAGGGTCGAAAATTGGGAAAAACTTAGATTTGAATTCAAAAATAAAAAATTTGAACGTTGAAGATTGTCGGGTTTTGTCCAGTTAGTGTTCTTTTTTATTTTTAGAGAAAGGAGAAGGGTTGGTGTAGTTTTTTTTTTTCAAAAACATTGAGGAAGAAGAAGGAGAGTGTCGTGTGTGTGTGTTCTTGAAGATGATTTGAAAAAAATGAAAGAAGAGGAAAGATTCGTGAGGAGAGGAAGAGAAATGGAAAAGGAGGGACATGTGGGTCCCACGTGAAAAAGAAAAAGAAAAAGAAAAAAAAGTTAAAGGAAAAAGGGAAAACATGCAGGATCGGGGCGAGAGTTTGAATTTTAAAATACACGATAAATTAAATTAGATCAATTAACAAGTTTCTTGAAATATCAAATTGGAATAATTAATTTTAAAATAATTTATAATTAAATCAAGAAAATAATTTTTTTTTAAGAATGATTTTTGAATAAATATAACTCTAAAATAGCTTAAAATATATGTTTTTTTTAAAATAATTATTTCACATTGTTAAAAATTGAAGAAACTCAATAATTAATTTATAATATAGAGGGTCAAAATTGGGTGTCAACAATATTTATAAGAATTTTTTTTTTAAAAAAACTAATTATCTCGAGACAATTAATTTTTTAATAATAATCATGTACAAGTTCGTGCATAGTTTTAGCATATGGCAATCTCTGTTTGTGTGAAAATATAAAGCCGCGTGCGTTGGAAGTTGGAACCAAGACCAAAAAAGTGAAATTTTTAAAAAAGTTTGACCAAGTGCTCATCACTAAACCCACCGCGGGCTGTGGTGCATACATGAGTCGTGTGGGTAGACGTAGTGGATGCCTTGGTGAGTTTTGGGGGTTGCCTTAGGTGTGTGACCCACCATGACACCCTTCATGAGCCATGGTCCCATCATGTATCGTGCAGGGGCCTTGTGGAGGGCACCTTCCTAGGCCAATCCACGCTTGCCATATTCATGACCACATCACAACCTTTGATGCTCACCACGAGTCGTAGTGGCCTTCCTTGAGGGAGTCCGTCCAGGGATGATTTTTGGGCTTAAGTGGCCGGGCTATGTGAGTTATGTTCATCACTCTTAAAAAGATATTTTAGGTAGTATTTGGATGAACATACCCTTCATTTACTATCCTAAACATTCTAAGTCTTCCACTCACTCTCTAAACCTAAAATTACAAGTTCACTTTTTAAATTTCACTCTCAAAGTCTCCTCTATACTCCAATTGAAGAATTCCTTGAACAACTTGGTAAGTTCAAGCTACATGTTCATCCTAATTCCTCTAAATTCCTCATCAAGGTGTGTGGATTTTCATCCATGGGTATCTTTTATCCATGGAGCCCAACCTATTTGTTTTCTAATTTTTATAAATATGAAGCATGTACAAAGAGGATTTTCATGACTTTGATTTTAAAGGGAAAATGAAACTTTTGGTCCTTGAGTTATTACGTAATTCTAGTTTTAGTCCTTGTAATATTCTACTAAGTGCTTTTGACCTTCAATTAAGCACTGTGTGCCATTTCAGTCCCTTGACTAACGAGGATCATCAAACTAAATGGACTAACAACTATTTATAAGGGCATTTTGGGAATAACGTATAAATTTCATTTTCTTTATTAAACAAAAAATAAAATGCAAAGACTTCACGGTCTTCTATGATGGAAAAATAATAATGCCTAATGTGTCTTGTATGATTGATGGATGTATATCCAGCAGCACACAGCAAAACAAAAAAGAATCATTGTTTGTTGCCATTGATGCAAAACTAACAAAATATAATCATAAAACTATTCTAGAAAACTTGAAGTTCACCAAAACGCCAAAAAACAACATGACCCAACTTAAAAGAAACTAAGAAAACAAAATCGAAGACTATTACATATGGAATAAATTCCAGCCAGCATTAAGTATTCAAGAAAATTTTAATGTGACATTCATAATTATGAAATCAGCCCAATCTCCTGGCTTCTCTCTCAGACTCCAACAGTGTGAGGACATCACCCTCTCTGACTGGTCCCTTGACATTTCTCATGATAAACCTATTTTGGTTGTCAAGAAACTTGACTCTCATCTGAGTCACCTGCCCTCTGGATCCGGTATGACCCATGATTTTAATCACAATAGCATGCTTGGTTACAGATTTCATTCTTCAATGGAGAAAAATCTACTGTTGTATGTTGCTGCTATGTATCAGAGAATTAATGTGCCAATACAAAGTCTTCTATGATGGAAAAAAAAAGAAGCTCAATTTTTTTTCATGAATATTCCATAAGAACCCTAGCTAAATGGGGAGAAACTTGAGAAGACAACCTAAAAATTAATAAAATCAAAACAAAATACACTCAGATCATAAATTTTTATCTCGTAATTAGATAAAATCTAGCTCAAATAAGAAATGCAACTCATTGAAGAAGAAGAGATTTTTCAAGAAGAAGAGAATTTCTTTTAAGTGTTGGGATGATTTTACTTTTTATTTAATAAAGGAAATGAAATTTTTATGTTATTCTCAAAATGTCCTTACTAATAGTTGTTAGTCCGTTTAGTTTGATGATACCCATTAGTCAAAGGACTGAAATAGCACACAATACTTAATTGAAGGTCAAACACACTTAGTTGAATATCACAAGGACTAAAACTGGAATTACGTAATAACTCAAAGACCAAAAGCGTCATTTTCTCGATTTTGAATTTTTATATTATTATGATGATTACGTTTATATACTTAAATATGCATGAATTACTTCAAATTATATGGATTATCTTAAGTGTACTATTGAAGTTTATGAAAATTATAATTGGGCTCCTTCAATTTTGATTCCAATGATTTTCAATTGTATGATTATGCATAAATATATCTTGGTTCCAATAATTTCCAATTGTATGATTATGCATAAATATATCTTGATTCCATGATTTTAAGCTTATTGATTGTGAACTCATGCTACTAACCTATCTTTCAACATATAATTATGATTATGCATGCAGAAAGAGTCAAGTAAGTTTATGAATAGGGGATTTAGGATCTGTGAATGTGACCTAAGATCCCTAGAAGAGACTTAAGATTCTAAGAGGTGACCTAGGACCCTACTATGTTATGAATGGTATAATGAAGATGAAAATGCATTTCCCATCTTACACAAGATAATAGTGTAATGATAATGG
Source organism: Solanum virginianum (assembly GCA_000787875.1). NCBI lineage: Eukaryota > Viridiplantae > Streptophyta > Magnoliopsida > Solanales > Solanaceae > Solanum > Solanum virginianum. Next base: position 32,083 of record DF358384.1, read on the forward strand.
GAACCCACCTCCCACTTTACGCAAGGTATTGGTGTAATAATGATGAAAGTGTACCTCTAATTTTACAGCAGATATGAAATGAACTACTTCGATGTATGAATGATTAGGATGTATCATTTAGCTTTATTTTCTCCGAGTTTCAATCAAGTTTCTTCAAATGTTTGAGAAATTTATTGATTCTTTTTAATTTTAAGTTATATGAAAAGGAGACAATTAATTGACGATACCTTTAAAATTTTGAATTTGCTTTAAAAAATAATTAATTTTTTCATTAATAACTCACTAAAGTCTAAAATTAGTATGATTTTTTTTTTTTGAGAAAAAAGGAAGTTGATTGAGGAAGAAGAAGAAAAACAAAAAGAAAGAAAATGGGGAGGGGCTCAACTTGGACATGGAGATCGGGTAAGGGTGGTAGGTGAAGAAGAAGAAGAACGATAGAAATTAAAGGGGTGGGTGAGTGGTGGTATTAGGTGAAGTGGAATTCAAAATTAAAATTAAAAACAATCCAAGTCCAAAAAATAAGAGAGGAAAAAAAATAAAGAAAAATTTAGAATTAAAAGAATAATTATTTGATTTAAATTAACACAGAAAAATTTAAAATCCAAGTCCAAAAAATAAGAGAGGAAAAAAATAAAGAAAAATTTAGAATTAAAAGAATAATTATTTGAATTAAATTAACACAGAAAAATTTAACATCCAAGTCCAAAAAATAAGAGAGGAAAAAATAAAGAAAAATTTAGAATTAAAAGAATAATTATTTGAATTAAATTAACACAGAAAAATTTAACATCCAAGTCCAAAAAATAAGAGAGGAAAAAATAAAGAAAAATTTAGAATTAAAAGAATAATTATTTGAATTAAATTAACACAGAAAAATTTAACATCCAAGTCCAAAAAATAAGAGAGGAAAAAATAAAGAAAAATTTAGAATTAAAAGAATAATTATTTGAATTAAATTAACACAGAAAAATTGAAAATGAAAAAAAAAATATAATTTGTATTAAATTACAACAACTATAATAATATACTCAGTGGAATCTCACAGGTGGGACCTAGGGAGGGTAAAATATACACAGACCTTACCATTACCTCATAGAGGTAGAGAGGTTTTTTCCAGGAATCCCTCATCTAAAAAATCCATAAAGAGACGAATAAACTAGATACGTAAAAAGGATAAGGAAGAGAGAAACAAGGAAGAACGACTAATAACGAAAGAAATGATAGAAAGTAAATACAATAAATTTTACACATATAAGACGACGACTGATACCATAGGATATAACGACCCAACTAATCCTACTAACCTATCCCTACTAGCCTATTAGCCTGCTACTCTAATAGGCAACGTCCACTCCTTTCTATCTAAAGTCATATCCTCGGTGAGATCAAGTATCATCATATCTTGTCTGATCACCTTTCCAAATACTTCTTCAGTCTACCTCTACTCCTTCATGTAGCTCCAAATCCAACCTCTCGCACCTCCAAACAGGGGCATCGGTACGTCTTCTCTGCACATGTATAAACCATCGCAGTTTTATTTTCCTCATCTTATCAGCCATAGGGGCCACCCCTAGCTTCTCCCGGATGGTTTCATTATTAATCTTATCACTCCTAATATGTCCACACATCCATCTTAACATCCTCATCTCTACGACCTGCATCTTCTGAACATGTGAGTTTTTGATTGACCAACACTCCACTCCATACAACAAAGATGGTTTAACCACCATTTTATAAAACTTAACTTCAAGTTTAGGTAGTTTTTTCCTATCACATAGTACTCCAAACGCAAGCCTCTATTTCATCCATATTGCCCAATACGATGTCTGACATCATCATCAATGCCACCACTACTCTGGATGATGGATCCAAGATATTTAAAGTTTTCTCTCTTATGAATAGATTGAGTTTCAAGCCTCACATTACTATCGGCTCATCCCTCTCCATACTGAATTTGCACTCCAAGTATTCTGTTTTGGTCCTGCTCAGTTTAAACCATTTGGATTCCAAAGTGTGTCTCCAAACCTCCAATCTAACATTAATTTTAGCTCGAGTCTCATTAATCAGAACTATGTCATCCGCAATAGCATACACCATGAAACCTCCTCCTGAATAGACTGTGTTAGCTCATCCATCACCAAGGTAAACAGAAAAGGGCTCAACAATGATCCTTGATGAAGTCCTATCTCAACAGGAAAATACTCTAAGTCTCATCCCATTGTTCTTACCCGAGTTCTGGCTCCGTTGTACATGTCCTTTATCACTCTAATATATGCCATTGGGACACTTTTCACCTATAGGCATCTTCATAGGACATCCCTCGGAACTTTGTCATAGGCCTTCTCGAGATCAATGAACTCCATATGAAGGTCATTTTTGTATTAAATTAACACATGTTAAATAATTTTGGTGTATGATAAGACTTGCTTTTTAAAAACTTGGGGTTGGTCAAAAAATGATGTAACAATATAAATTTATAATTGTTTAAGAGAGTAACAGGATGCCCGCATAATTAAAGTGTCTTTTAAAATCAGAACAACTTCAAATGTCATTTTATATCTTTTCTCAAAATAATTTAGTATTTTAAATATTCCGAGAGGATTAAACTTCTTAAATATATATGTAGTAAATTCTGTTGTCTTGGAATTAAAATTTGTTCAAATTTTAAAGTTTTGTACGAACATAGCCCTACTCTCTGAGTCTTCATTTCTCTCAGTCTTTGAAGATGACAAATGGGGAGATATTCATCATGTTTATACTATATGATGTTTCTAGAGTTTAAAAACAATCTTAAAAGGTTGATAAACAGTACTCTAGTACACACTTTAGGGTAGAAAAATAAAAAAGAAAAAAAGGAAATTAGACGACACACCAAATGAAAGATTACTAAAATTAGCTACCATCAAATTATTACCAACAAGCTAACATCATTTTTCAACAGTTCATCACTATATAGAATTAATGATGAATTTTACTGCTTAGCTACATAACAATAATTCCTATTATTTTAATAGCGTATGTTATTGTTACTAGTTCTTTGTCTCTTAATAATCCCTGAATTACCAGAATCATTCCCACTAGATTTCTCCATGACTTCTTTAAGTGCTACTTGAATTGATGTTAGACAATACTGCATTTGATCATCATCATTATCATTATCACCATCATTGATCCATGTGTTGTCTTCACGTTGATCCTTAGTTATGTACAAGACATTTCTCACACGTCCACCAAGTGTAGTTATTTCAGCCTTCAGTGTTTTTAACCTTAGAGATTTCAATGTATTGATTAGGTCAGGCAAAAGATCAGACCTATCTTCACAGCATAATGAAGCTTTGATCATGAAATTTCCTTGATCTTCATTATCATTACAATAATCAACTGTTAACTCGTTAATCTCAGTGGGGATTAGTTCATTTGTTTGGGCTATTTGTGATGTTTGTCTTTTGAGCTCCTTCACATGTTGTATCACCTCAGCTAGTAGTGATGCTTTATCTGTCTACAATATTAAAAAAAAAAAAGAAGAAAAATTTAAGTAAATTACCAAGATTACATTCAACATACATGATTTTACAAAATTAAAAAAAAGAAAGAAAGAAAGTTTAATCGTATATGCACTAACAACAACATACCCAATGAAATCCTACAAGTGGTATCTGAGGAGAGTAAAATGTACGCAGACCTTACCACTACTTCATAGAGATAGAGAGACTGTTTCCGGGATAGCCTCGTTTAAAATATTAAGCCCCATAAGCAAAAGATACTAGATATGAAAAAAAAAGGGAGAAGAAAGAAAAGAAAAAAAAAGGAAAAATGACTAATAATGAAAAATAAATGATAGTATGTAAATACAACAGAAGTAACAAATACCAGACGAATGATGACAACATCAGAGATAAAGACACGATTACTCCTACTAATCAACTATATCACAAAGTCATATCTTAAATTTCATTAAGAAATCATTTGGTAGAATGTATTAAAGAAAATAATTGATACATTCACTTTTTGGTATTAATAATCTCTTATTTAATATATATTTTTAAACTTTATGCATTAATTATACACCCTATTGAAATTATCCAACGTAAAACTGATACATCTCTAATTATAGTATTAGCAATACCAAGAAAAAGTTGCCCTTAAAGTCCCTCAAAGCTAAAGAATTGAGTGTTCTGATGTTTATGTGATATTGGACAATTCCCTCATATTTAAAGAATGAGTGGTTTTTATATATGATATTGGACAATTTTTTTTTCATAAGCTAACTTTTATGATTGAATTAGATCGATAAAATGAGATCAAAGAATGATTCATGTCAATTATTTTTATTGATATTGACTAATATTAAATTGTCCATGCTTAGATGTCCAATCCTGAACGTCAAATAAGCCATTAAAGTGTTCAACAAAAAGGATTGTAGATAATCTCTTTACATAAACTTGAATATTCTCCTCGTAAACTAACTTTTTGGGATTAAAATTAAATCTAAACATTCAGATATTCAATCTACATGCACCACAGAAAGTGGATTTTGAGGCTAGGCATGGGAAGGATTTATTGTTTTTTAAGGTTGAGCATGACTGACAAGAATGCTTGTTTGTCTGCCTTTAAGCTATATTTCTTTTCTTTTTGTTGATTTTATATACCTTTATTTTGACTAATATTTACCTAAAAAAAAAGACAGCATAGAGATTTCCATGGAAGCTTTTTAACGGCACCATGGTTTCTCTTTATCATATCAATTGAGCGACATTAACGCTACTTTTTCTAATTTCCTCGAAATTACTATATCGGCGAAGCTGCTTTCACCCAAGGATGGTCAGATGAATAATCTTCGTTGAAATTTTTATTTTTTAAATATATAGGTTAAATATAGATATTTTGATATATATCAATTGTTGAACATCCTTGATACAAAAATCACCCACCTATGTTCTAAAAGTATGAATATCCTTGACGAAAATACTGACTCCGCCACTATATATACCACCTATAATTGTAGTTAGTACACATCATTCCGAATGTTATTTCTTATGTTTCAATTTATGCGATATCATTAATTATTCATTAGGTTTGGAATATATATGTGCAACTTAAAATAATACTCCAATGAAGGAATTTAGAGTATTAGGAATTAGGGTCAATGTACTTAATTTTGATTACAATTTTGGTTATTTTCTCTAAAAATTTTAATAAAATCTATATATTTAAAAATTGCAGAAAAGGTATTATGAATCTGTATAACTAATGATTCAAAATATTTTTAAAAATTATAGTGAAAAAAAAATTGTTTGGACCTTCAAACAAATATAAAATGGATGGAGGTTAGGGAGTGATCTAAAGGGTAACAACCTTTATACCTAGATATACAAAAGCACTCATTTGTATTATTATAAAATTTCGGGTATTCATATCATTTTCCCATCGATCTTAGCTATCCAAAGATTTTTTTTTAAAAAAAACAGAAAAAAAAACTTTTAGTATCTGAATTGCAAAGGCATTTGGCCATGGAAATTTTTGATTTTTTTGTTGAAGTTAAATTTTGAAAAACATATTTAGTTATAAAATTTCAAAGTTCAACTTTAAATTTTTGAATTTTCAAGAATTTGATAAACGACGATAACAATAAAAGGGTGTTTTTCACTTCAAATTAGTCATAGAAGTCAAAAACAACCCCAATTATATTTATGATAAACCAAACTTGAATTTTCAAATTAATTTTTTTTCACTTCAAAAATAAAATTACGTAATTTATTCAAATTTCACAATGAAACATAGTAAAACGTGCACTATATATTGAAACTAGAAACAAAAAAGAACTTTATAGGGTCTAGAACTCCTAGCCGAAACAAATGTAGAAATATAGATAGATGATAATATACTAGTGAAATTTCACAAGTGGTGTATAGGAACGGTAAAATGTACTCAATCCTTATCACTATCTCGTAGAGATATAAAAGCTGTTTTTGAAAAACTCTCGTATTAAAATCAAGCCTCATAGGTAAAAAATACTAGATATGATAAAAGGGAAAAGAAAGAAGAAAAGGAAAATGACTAAGATGAGAAATTAAGAAATAAATTGGCTTACTTTAGTAGTGTTGGGAAGAAGGCTACGTAATTTAGTGAGATGATTATTGATTCTTTCTCTACGTCTCCTTTCAGCTTCACTATGGCTTTTCGAGGCAGCAAGTGCTTTTGCATCCATTATTTCTTGATCACTCATCATTTTGTGCACCTCTTTACATGGAAATTGAGGTCTAATTTTGTTGAATAAATCCCCATAATGTGATTGTCCATGAAAGATAAACGGATGATCTCCAAATGTGTTCCATGGCAGAATTGATGATCTATTTGCGCTTCCATACATAGCTTTGATATCCTGATGAATATTATATATTTATGAGCGCAACTTTTCTAGATTGACAAAAGACAGCCTGATGTACAAATTAAAGCATTCTGTGTACACATAGAGTCTATGAATAGGTCGTACCTGATCAAGAAAGTGTAATGTAGCCAATCGTCTATTGTAACACATATATTGATGAATATTATACACATTTATGAGCTTAACTTTTCTAGATTTACAAAAAACAGTCCGATTCACAAATTAAAGTATTTTGTATTCACACAGAATCTATTGATAAGTCATACATGATCAAGAAAGTATAATGTAGACAATCGTCTATTATAACATATATATTAATGAATAATTTCACTGTTCAACCAAGCTCGTCGTGATTTGTATATAAGTTATTTGATGGAGACAATTTTATACGGACAATATATGTGTGAAACAATTCTACACGGTGACCTAAATGAGAAAAAGTTACACAAAAATTATGACCTAAATAATTACTTATATGAAACCGTTGAAAAAAAGAAAGTAAGATCAGTAACAAGAGAAATGGACTGAATAACCTGCTACGAAAGATTGCAATACACTTAGCTTTGGTTTGATCACATATTTTGAAGGTGAAACTTGAATATTTTAGCTCTTGAGTTGTCATTTTTGAAATTTAAAATTGCTGTTTGAACATGTATTTTACTAGGAAAAAAATTTTAATTTTGCTAATCGATGTGAAATTTATCTCAGAAAATTGGTTTGAAGAACTAGTTTTTAAAACATGAAACTTTCTGAAACTAGATTTTCAAAATTTGTGACAAAATAAATATTTAAAAATAAATTTTTTCAAAATCTAATCCAAAATTTGTGATCGAAAATCTTTAGACTTACTAAATAAACAAGTTTGCGGTTAAAGGACTTTAGACTTGTTTGATAATCATCTCTCTTCTTTTTTACACAAAAAAAAAAGGAGAAAAAGTAAGAATAACAAAGAAAAAGTGGATCAAAAACTTGAATTCTACTTCATTTGTGATAAAAAGAGATTGAGAGATCAAGAAAAGATGATGAAAAGACATGCCTTTATTTTGATGGCCTTGTGTGTGTGCCCTTCCACTTGTTCTCTTCTTAACTCTTTCTTTTTTCTAGTTGGTTGTTTTCTTTAATTTACAACATCAACCTTGTGAAATGTGAGGATTCAAGAGAGTATTTGATCCTATTTATCCTAGCATCAAGGTGTACTTATGCCTTTTTTTTTCCTTTCTTTCTCTGTTGGGCCCTATTCCACACCTCCATCTCCACTAACATATGTAGTGGGGATGCAAGTATATGGGTAGTTTCTATCCTTTAATTTAATTTATATTTACAACATTCTTTTTTCTCTTTCAACTACTATCCTTTTCTTTGGCTAGTACTTCTTCTTATCATTTTTAGTGGTCATTATTTTATTTTTGGAATTCAAATTTACTAAACTTCAAAGTTAAATTTAATATGTCAAATCTAAAATTGAGATAGTTAAGAACTATTCAAAAAATATTGTAACTCGCAAATCTTCTCATATTAATATGATGAAAAAATACATCTTAAAATGTTGATTAAAATTAATATAATTTGACCTCAATAAGTAAAATAGTAATAAGTGAAAGTGAACAGAAAGAGTATATGATTAATAACTCGTTTAGATTAGCTTATCCTAAATAATTGATAAATTTGAAGTGTCAAAAATTATATTTAAGTATGGAAATTGATTTCATAAATAAGTATTGCATGTTTTTAATATAAGTATTGAAATTATTAGTAAGCAATTGATAGTATTAGTTAAAAAATGTTGACAAGTTATAGCATTTAACTTTATGCAGCTTATAAGCATTTGATTTATAAGGACGCCCGACTTTTAAATATATCAAAAATACTTATAATTTGTTTTTGTTGTTACTTGAGGAATTCAAATTGCTATCCTTTGAATAAGTACAAAATAAATCTCGCTTCATAATAATAGCCCAAAAATAATATTAAACAAATAAAATATATGAAACAAATCTAATACGACG
>DF358384.1:49684-93868 GCA_000787875.1 Solanum virginianum
ATCCACAAGGAAAAAGAAGCACGACAAGAAAACCTTGGGATCAAAAATAGGGAAAGTTATGGACTCGAGGCTACTCAGACTTCACCTTAATCCACAACTTTCCACACCCCACCAAAATAGGATACTTTGTCCTCAAAGTAAAAATACATAGAAAATGAAAGTAACCAAAAACATAAACATAGATATATATACATTAAAAACCAACATTTAAACTATAATATCCAAAACCAAACTAAAAACATTATCCAACAAAAACATTTAAAACCCACAGAAAAAAAAGATTGTCTAACAAGAGAACAAAATATCCATAAATAAGATATAAGAACTGTGGTAAAAAAGGGTCAAACATCATGGTGCTCAAGCACCAGTATCAGGATGGTCTATAGGGTCCTGTGGTACCATCTTATCCACAGCAGTACCTGAGCTACCCTCTTCATGTGGGGTTTGCTGCTCCCGATCTCTCTGAATAGCTGCCAATAATAGCGACTCCTATACCACCGCCTCAGGTATGGGATCTTTCTTCAGTCTTTGCCTCTTCTAGGTCAGCTTTGGATCATCATCATGCTCAAGAGGCCTCTTCCTAAGGATGTGTGGATGGTCGATCAGCCAGTCAAATGCCTTATCGCCCGCCAGTGCCACCTCTGGGACTGCCACAGGAGCTGCCAACATCTGTAATAAGTCTGCCATAAACATGGCCAACTCCTCAGTCACTGCACTCATGTCAGAGGGACTAACTCCCTCAAATCTCCACTAGACTCTTACCTCGAAAGCATTGACTCGGGCATCCACCACTCTAACTTGCTCATCGATCAAATCACGGGTGAATGCCTTTACCCTCTCTGCTGAGTCACGTACAATTTGGTCAACCCATGATCTGACCTTTGCAGATAGAGCATGCAACCTAGATTCCACTGTAGCCATTCTGCGCAGTAGTGCCTGAAAAGCAACATCAGACATAAGAGAATAAACCTGTATACTGGACGATGCTGGTGCTAGAGTGCTGTGGATGGCATGGTCTCAATCACAATAGTCGATGAAGCTTTTGCATCAGCTGGAGTAGCGTTGTAATAGCAGGAGTTGAACCTTGAATCAGAGGCTCAACGGGAATAGTTCTGGATAGAAGGTGGAACAGCTCTTTGTAGGGCTACTGGGTTCTTATCAGCCTTGATTAGACTGGGATCCACCATGCGTACAACCTCTATATGAGGGTCTAAGTGAAGAGAGCCCCGCACACCAGTTGCCTTGCATAACCTATGGATTAGAACGGGAAATGGCAATATCTGCTAAGTGCGGACTGTTGACTTGTGGATCTGTTCTGCCATAATGCAAGCCTAGTCAATTTTGTACCCTACTAAAATACAAGCTAACAACATAACCCTCTCCAAATGTAATCACATTATCCATGAATATAAGCCTGATGCACCAGCAGATAATGGACCACCAAAATTTTGCTTTAAATGAGAGATGGGCCTTCATAATATGCTTAATGTGGTTTGTAACCCATATCAGCTCAACACCTTCTTCACAAATTTGACTCGCTATCCACCTAAGAAGCTCTGTTCTCAGCCTGACATCTTTCTAATTAACTGTCTTTCTCATGTCTACTATCCTATGATCATACTCTATTGTGGAATGTGGCACTCTGTAATTTGGCCCAAACTGCACCCTTCGAATATGTCAATAACCTCATCTCTGACCAAGACTTCACTCAACTATGGCTGTTCAATGGGCTTCTTGAGCCTCGAAAGATTACTGCGCACAATAACATCGTAAGAAGCATAGAATTCCCGTACCAAGTAAGGAGCGTACTTTTCTAACACTTGTGATAGCCATCCTAGTCCATGGCATTCAATGTCAACTTCTAACCCTGGTACACCCTTTAGCCCTAAGTCTTTTAACCTTGGTTCCTCATAGAATCTCCGTACCTGCCTCCCTCAACTTTTTAGTGCCAACCCCTTTTCGTAAATCTCTTTCATCCCCGAGACACACCACCTTGTGTTTTGGGGGTCTGTGGAGGTGACAGTATAAGTAGAATCGGCTAGTTGTGGGGGAGCGGTCTCTTCTGGCTGAGCTTGAGATACTTTAAGAAAACCGGACTCAGAAAGTGAGGCATCATTATCTGACCCTTCTTTGTCACCCTCCTTTTCTGACTGGGAGGGGATATCCACTACTATCATTGTGATCGTGTCAAGGGCACGTTAGCTTCAGGGTCAGGGTGTACATTCATTTCCTCTATAGATTGATCATCATATGATGGTTCATCTCTCATCGATTAGCTAAAATAGAGGCAGTACCTCTTCGACCTCTTAGAGGCATTATCTCTGAAAAATTGACAACATATTAAAGCATGAGTCCCATGATGTTTTGTTCCAACAAACAAGTAACAAATTAAACAATCAAACAAGAAATAATAAAAATTCTTAAGTAAAACCACTGAACCAGGTGCAGGGTCGAATGTACAAGGTAAAGGTGCGACTCGTAGAGTAACCCACGAGTCGTACTGTAGCCTCATAGAACCATGATAACAGAAAGAAATACATTCTAGAATTAGCTACGAGACATAGGTTTTACTCGTAGGGTAACCTACGAGTTGTAGTTTGGGCTCGTATCTCATTCGAGAAATATTTTGATAATTCAGATCTAGGCCACGAGAGCACCACCACGAGTTATAACAAGTGCTACGAGTTATAGGTGAGTCTCGTATAAAAAAGGTTAAGGCACCATAGATGATTATTGCCTTCTACGAGGGAACACTACGACTTATAAGGTGATCTACAACTCGTAGTGGGTCCTCGTAGTAGAAAACAGAAAACACCCTGGGTGCCTCTAACCTTTCCACAATGACCAACACTTAGCCAAAAAGCATCAGGGACCACAAAAAAAAACATGGGTGATGCTGCAATAAGTCTAATCACTCCTCATTACTGATCATCTCAAAACAAAACAATGACACCTCACTTTTTGTTCAAAACACTTTCAATATTAAATGCAAGAAAGAACATAAGGGGATACATCAAGTTCATGCATGAGTATTTTGCAATAATAGAACTATAATATCCATCTACCCACCAAATTCACCCCCAACATGATCTTCACAAGAATTTGATCCATAAAATATGAAATAAACGCACATGACCATAACATCAGAATTCAAAGTCACCCAACAAGGATAGAATTTAAGAATTGACTCTTTATAGGAACATAGATATTTATAAATCATATTCTTCCTACTACCACAATCATTTTTCATATGGTTTTGCTAATCATGATTATAAAGCATTCACTCAAACACCCTTAAAACAAGATTATCTTAGACGTACCAAACTTTACTATGCAAACTTACTAGATGAATGGATGAATGTGAGATGAGAAGAAGAAGAGGAGACCGAATCCTTCATAAAAATTTCACTTGCTGGGAGATATTAGTGGAAGAATGATTTAGGGAATGAATGAAACAGTGAAAAGTGATGTTAGGGGAGTTGTAAAGTGAGAAAGTCTGTTTCATGAAGGGACATAAAGAGTCAAAAAACATTAGTTTTTAGTATTCAAAATGGGTCACCTTTTAAAATTCTGCAGATCAGGTCTACGAGACCCCAACTATGAATCATAGGACGTCATATGACTCGTAGATCCCAATCTCGTAGTAGGCCCAACACTTGAGAAAATTTTGATTTCATACCTGGGTACCATGAATTCCACTTACGACTCGTATGAGACCCTATGAATCATAAGTTTGGCTCGTAGTGTGAGTGCCAACTTTTGATACTCACTTTTTCCCTCTACAAGGCATGACTATGAGTCATAGTCATCACTACGACTCATAGGCCTGCTCGTAGGGGTTGCTCTAAGTGTCATTTTATCTAATATTCAGTTCTTCAATTTTCACCTGTAAACTAAGTCTCAAAAACACAACAATCTTCAAAATATTACAACTTCATCAATGTCTTTCAACTTAAAACAAACTCACACCTTCTACCTAAGAATTTCAATAACTAAAAACACTTAAAACAAAGCAACAATTATAAAAAATGATTGGGTTGCCTCCCAAAAATTGCCTTGTTTAATGTCGTGGCTCGATTTTGTAATCATCCTTCATTAACAGTCATCAAGGGTCCATACTTCACTTTTAAACTCGTTTGGGTGCTTCATAGATTGACGAATATCAAAATACAACCTCTGCATCATTTACCCTAAACCAAAGTTGACTTGAATCCATATCCACTAGGGCTCTCCCAATGGCCAGAAATGGTCTTCCAAAATGATGGGCACCTCAAAGTCAATCTCTCAATCAAAGATCACAAAGTTCGCGGGGAAAATAAATTTATCAACTTTAATAAGCATATCAAGAAGGATTCCCTCTGACTTTTTAATGGTTCGATCCGCCATGAGCAACCTCATTCTCGTCAGGGTAGGGGTGTTAAGACCAAGCTTTTTGAATATGAAAAAAGACATTAGATTGATGCTTGCTCCTAAGTCGCATAATACTCTTGTGAATTCAACATCACCAATAGTGCAAGGGATGGTGAATGCACCTGGGTCCTCTCATTTCTGAACAAGGCATTTGGTCATGATCACACTACATTGTTAGAGCTCTTGCGAGAGCTTTTGGCTCAAAGTGCATTTCTTTGTCACCAAATCCTTCATATACTTGGCATACCCAGGCATTTTCTCCAAGGCTTCTAAAAGGGGAGTGTTGATGGACATTGTTTTAACATTGATAAGAACAACTTGAATTTGCCATCTTCTTCTTTTTTCTCAAACCTTTGGGGGAATGGAGGCGGTGGTTTTGGGATTATCTTGACTTTCTCTTGTTCTCTCACCGCTTGGACTTTCACTCCCTTGCTCCTTGGACTTTTTTCCTCAATCATTACCTTGCTATCAATGACTCTCTCATTGGCTTCATCTTCAATCACTGGCATGGGGGATCAACAGTGTTTTTTCCACTCCGAGTCATCACTACCATGCAATGTCCTTCGTTATTAGGATTTGGAACCGTGTTGCTTGGTAAGTTGCCCTTTTGGTGTTGGTTCAACTGTGAAGAAACTTGTCCAAATTGTTGTTCTAGCTATTTTATCACCATAGAATGAGACTCTATTTTTTTTATTAATGCTTGAAATATCCATCTTCATTCCTTTCAAAGTCTCATCGTGGTGATCGACTCTCTTCAACAACTTGTCGAACATCTCTTCAATACTAGAGTTACTTGACCCAACATCGCGATTGTGAGGTGGCACATAAGGACCATTCTTATAGCACTCTCGTCTTCCCCATTTGGCATCTGGCACTCTCTCTCTTTTATAGTATCAAATCCAATTATCTCTATATGTCCCATCACGGTTGAAGTTCTGATCTTGATTCCCAGAACCTTGCCTCCAATAATCCAAATTGGATCCTTGGCGGTTGTTCCGGAAACCCGCCGCTTGGTTACCTACAAGACATGCATCCTCATCAAAAAATGGATCTTCATACATAGGAATCTTTGGAGGTTGATGGGTTACTGCTTTAACACTTGCTTGGTTTTGCTTTAAAACCAAGTTCATGCTCGTACGGAGTTGAGGATGTTGTTTCTTGATCTCTTCATTAACTTTTGGTTGCTCTATATTGGTGGTAGCTGCACAAGAACTCTTTGTTGCACCACGCTCACTCTAACCCCATGTTCTATTTGTTTTCACCACTTGCTCCATCCTTACGGCTACTAGCTCAAACGGTTGGTCAAGAAACACACCTCCCATGATTGTGTTGGCACAAACTTTGCTATTTTCATCAAGTGCTCTATAGAAAATCTTGACCAAAGCATCATCAACAATCTTATGATCGGGGACCATCCTTAAGCATTTGGTGAATCTCTCCCATGTGGTACTAAGAGAGTCTCCAGGCAATTTCTCAAAGTTATTTATTTGGTCCTTGAGCTTTAGTTTCTTCAACCTTGACAAATATCACTCTAAGAACACTCTCTGAAACTCTGCCCAACTTGTTATGGTACCTGGAGAAAGCTCCGACAACCACATAGTTGCATTCTCAGTCAATGACAATGGAAATAGCCTCAAATCTAACAACATCAATAGAGATATTTTATGTCCCCATGACACTTTTGCACACAAAGATGACATTCTGGAGATGACAGTGGTGATCCTCTGAGGGTAGCCCTATGAATAAGCCATAATTTTGAAGCATTTGGAGTAATCCACTCAATACCGTGAACTTAGCATCTGCCATTGGAGGAGGCAGTACTATAGCACCAGTAACATCCATGACCATAATGTTCAATCGATACTGATTCCATCCATAAGCTTTTTCATTGAAGTCCCTAAGTTGTGGCCTATTATCCCTCGGTGGTAGATTCTCCTCTCTTTTCATATCATTATGATTCATATTTATCTCCTTCTTAACCGCAACATCCTTATTCACTTGATTCATTCTTCTAAAAAATTAGTGGATCTCCAAATTAATTAGAACTAAGGGGTCACCTCGACTCTTTGTGCTGGGCGTACAACCTAGCACATCCTGCAAGTAAAATCAAACAACAAAAACAAAAATAAAAGCAAAATACATGAGACTGTAGAAATTAACACTAGAACTAACTAATAGTGAATTCAAGTCAAAACCTAGTCGTATTCGTCGACAACGGCACCATAATTTTTGATAATGTTGACGCTCTAATAAGAAAGTGATCGCTGTCAGCAATTAACCTAAACAAAGGTTAGGGTCAAATTCACAGGGAATACAGGGCTTGACTACAAGACTTCACTATTAATCATTTCAAGCGTTTATAACTAAAATCTTTAAATTGGGAGGGGGGTTCATGATTCAAAAACAAAGTAAAATAAATACTATACTACGATGCAGGAAAAAACTTAATTTTAGGGACAAGTTGGGAATTGTGTTCCCCATGGTTCGTTAACTCGATTACCCTAGATAACATAACTACAATTGGAGATTCGAATGTAGGATAATAACTTAGGTTCTTCCAGCCCTCTTGCGAAGGTGAAGGTCGAATTTCATCATGGCGCTTGGTTGGCTACCATGGCGTGCCAACTAACTATTACCTATTATCCCAGTCAACCTTCCCTTTGTTAGGTTTGGTTAATTAGATGAGAACACATCAATCGAATCCTGTCATCTATTTTGCTTTCCTTATTCGTCACTACCTTGGTCGGGATCGTGATAGTAGGTAGGGTTTGATGTTGGCCACCACCAAACAACAATATATATGAAGAGAAATAGATAATACTTGCAAAACCCCGATAATAGAAATGCAATAAGACTAGGTCATCTCAAGTTAACTATCGATGGTTCCCACAATCCCAAGTCGTGGGTACTTAGCTACTCATGGCAAAGGCAAAACCAATAAAAATGCAAATACAAGACATAGTTGAGAGTTTTACCACAAGCAATGAAGAATGTAGACACCCCAAGTTGTAAACTCAAAAGCTTGATAGATTGACAAAGTGTAAAAGGCAATATTTGCAATCCCCAAAATGGGTTTTCCAAGTGAAAATGATAAACTAATACCAAACCCTAAAATATCTAGGTTTTCCAAGTCAAAGGCAAGTTCTAAATCTACAATGTCTAATCTCTCAAATAAAACCCTAACTTAATGTATTTATAGTGCTTACAAATAAGCCTTAAAATTTCCACAGAAAAGACAGCTGGCAGTTGGTATGCCTGGCAGGTATGACTCGTAGGGTTACTTACGAGTCGTATCGAGATCTTGTATTAGGATCTTGGCATCTTGGACTCACCTGGTACAACCTACTGGTATGAGTCGTTGCTTGGGCTACGACTCATATACTCCTCTCATAGTCTAGACCTTCAATTTTTTTAGTCCAACATTTTGGCTCTCTGATTCCTACTACAAGTCCACCTATATGAGTCGTAGTGAGACTTACTTCTCATAGGATGGCCTCGTAGGAGTGAACTCCACTTAGCAAATTTCTAATTTTTGGTCTTGGTTTCTTGCTATAACACACCCTACGACTCGTAGCTTGACGACTCGTAGGGTGGCCTCATAGGGTTGACCTCCACTTGGAAGATTTCTAATCTTTTGGTCTCTATTTCTTGCTACGATACCACCCTACGACTCGTAGCTTGGGCTACAACTCGTAGGTGAGCTCGTATGTCCTATGATTCAGCAAAATCTGCAACTTTTCTTCAAAATCATGGCAACCTAACTTTTCTATAAGAATAACACAAAAATCAATTATTTTAGGCATCAAATATGTTGTATTTTGATAGCACATCATAAGATCCCTCGTAAGTGAGAGCATTCGAAGTTTGGGTTATTAAAAATTAGACAAAGGATTTTACAAACCCCTTTCTATAGGTCATACGAGCAATCTGATAACTCATGGCTTAAGATTCAGAAATTTTGATTTCTGAAACTTCAACATGCGAAACCAATCATACGGACCATAACTAAGATGCCGGCTCGACTGATAACTCATCATTTGATATCAATAAAAGTTGATTCTGGAAATTCTAATCTACGAAACTGATTCCACGAGTCGTGAAATGAAGTATAGTTAGTAGAAGGTCTCGTGCATGGGCCTCAGACTTAGAAACAATTTTACAAGTCACAGGGGCTTCTACGAGGCCTCATCTATGAGCCGTAGATCACTCTACGGGCCGTAGGTGACCCTCGTGGTTTCCTTCAGTGAACTTTCTAAGTTATTTTTCTCAGTTTTCTCTAGGCATTTACAACAAAATAGGTGGAAAGAATTAAGGGGTGTTATATTACCACCCCCTTAGCATCATTCGTCCTCGAATGAAAAATAATCTAGGAACCTAGTCAAGGCATGAATTATATGCAGAACTCAAATAATCAAACAAGTCACAATCACTCATCCAATCAGTCAAATAAACATTAAGAAAACAATCAACCGACAAATCGAACCAATCATCAATTGGACACTAGGACTCTATCGTCATTCAAACTCATAATAGAAGGGAACTCAAGGAATAGAAATGAATCATTACAATCAAATCTATCATCATTAGTAGGCAGTAATAAATGAGGGTTCTTGTCCTTTATATCCTCTTTAGCTTCAAGTAGGCTTTTCTACAAATTGATTTCTCCACAATACCTTGACAGATGCAATCTCCTTAGTTCTCAACTTACGGACCTAATGTTTAAGTATTTGAATGGAAATATCCTCATAGGTCAAGCTATCCTTCACTCTAATACTCTCAACAAGTACAACCAATTACGCATTTTCCAAACACTTCTTAAGCATGAAAACATGGATGACTAGATGGATGGCCACTAACTCTGGTGGTAACTCCAACTCATAAGCTATATTACTCACCCTCTTTATAATCTGGTAAGGGCCAATATAACTTGGACTCAACTTTCCTTTCTTTCTAAATTGCATCACACCCTTCATAGGTGACACTTTCAAATACACCTAATCCTTAACCTTAAACTCTAAGTCTCTTCTTCTAACATCGATGTAGGATTTTTGTCGACTCTGTGCAGTCTTCAATCTTTTTTGAATGATTTTCACTTTCTCCATAGCTTGGTGAACTAATCAGGCCTAATCAACTCTACCTTACCCACCTCAAACCAACCAATCAGTGATCTATATCTCCACCCATAAAGTGCATCATATGGAGGCATATGAATACTCAAATGGAAACAATTATTATAGGTGAACTCAATCAGAGGAAAATGATCGTTCTAATTATCCTGGAAGCCAATGAAGCAGGCCTTCAACATATCCTCCAAAGTTTGAATCGTGCGCTCTACCTAACCATTAGTCTATGGGTGGAAAGTAAAGATAAGATTCACCTGCGAACCCAAGCCTTTCTTGAAGGATCTCCAAAATTGGGTAGTGAATTGGACTCCTCTATCTGAGATGATAGACAAGGGGAATCAATGTAGTCTAACAATCTCTCTTATGTATAATTGGGCATAATCTCTGCGGTGTTAGTTGTTTTCACTGCTAAAAAGTACGTAGATTATTTCATCCGATCAACTGTCAATCAAATCGAATGATGCTATCTGCGGGACCTTGGTAGGCCTATGATGAAGTCCATATTAATCATCTTCCACTTTCATTTTGGTATCTCAATGTTCAGAGCTACTACACATGGACTTTGATGTTCGACCTTGATCTTTTGGAAATTTGAGCACTTGGAACCAAACTCAACAATGCCTCTTTTCATCCCACTCCACCAGTAGACTTCTCTCAAGTCATGGTATATCTTAGTTGAGCCTGGATAAATAGAGTATTTGGAGTTATAGGTTTCTACCATGATCCTCTCTCAAATACCATAACATCTAGAACACACAATCTACTTTGATATCTCAATACTTCATCTTCCATTTTGGCGAAAGCCATTACCTTCTAATTTTGCACATCTGCCTTCAATTATAGCAAGATAGAGTCTTGGTCTTACTTCTCCTTCAACTCCACCACTAGAGATAATGCAAACCTATTTTGTACATGTATTCCACCTTAACTAGATTCACCCAATTGAACTCCCTATCGTGTCTGCTTGTGAACCTCCTTAGCTAGCCCCCTTTTCTCCTCTTTAACATGGGAGATACTGCCCATAGATAACCTGCTAAGAGCATCGATAAACACGTTAGCTTTACCTAGATGGTAGAGAATGCTCATGTCATAGTTTTTGTGTAATTCAAGTCATCTCATCTACCTCGAATTAAGCTCTTTTTAGGTAAAGACATATTGTAGGCTTTTATGGTCTATGAATATATTGACATACACTCCATATAAGTAGCGGCGCTATATCTTGAGAGCAAACACCATTGCTGCCAATTCTAAGTCATGTGTGGGATAATTCTTCTCATACACCTTGAGTTGCACGGAAGCATAAGCAATAATATTACCCTTCTGCATCAATACGCATCCCAATCCCACTCTCGAGATATCATAATAAATGAAAAATCCATTAGTTCCTTCGGGCAGGGTCAACACTTTTGCAGTAGACAATCTTGTTTTCAACTCTTGGAAACTCCTCTCACACTCATCGGACCATTGAAACTTGACCTTCTTTTGAATTAGTCTAGTCAGTGCTGTAAATATGGAAGAGAACCCATTAATAAATCTGCACAGTAGTAGCCAACCAATCCCAAGAAGCTTCTTATGTCAATCGAAGAGGTTGGTCCAGGCTAGTTCTTAATCCATTCGACCACTTCAAAAATTTTACCTCCCATTCTCCAAAGTCATAGACAACTAAAGAAATAATAGGAAGGGTCCAATGGAGGAAAAAACATAAAAATTACAAAATGACAATGAGAGTCATTACACTTGCTCTTTATTTACTTAAAATACTATTTTCATAATATTAATATTATTTTATAATATTGTGTCTACATCAATCGCCTTACACATGCAATGCACTTATTAAGAAACTAGTATTTTGCAATTTAGGGTGTTCATGGTTTGACTTGGATCGATTATTGTCCACTTAGTGTATAACATACACATACACAGGTGAAAACAACATATGTGTTTGATTATATCCAGCATAAATGTTAATTTGGAACAAAATAGATGAGTCCGTTTGGGATAAATAATGGATCATAAATCATATTATCAAACTTAAAAACTATTTGGATTATTTACTTTTTATTAGATGATAATGCATTTAATCACGAAATTGAAGAATCTTGTTTATTTAGAGATAAGTGTCAAGAACATACTTAAACAATGATTTTCTTTAAAATTTTATATTTAAATTATTGGAAGTGTGAGTCTCATACCTAAACTATCACTTATTAGTTTGAGAAACATATCTCAGTGGTATGTGTAATACATTCTCCCTTTTATTGAAAATGTCATGCTCCACTGGGATACCCTTAGTGTAACTGGCACTTAAAATATCATTGTTGATTCTCCAAGAGAACCAATTGGCCTCATTGTCACATCATACTCGACAGAAGGAGAAGTACTCAAGAGAAGACATCAAATAGATAAATAAAATTCTTATAAGAATATGGCTTTCAATGATCAAGTTTTAAAATAAAATAACCATCAACAATCCTCTACTCAACGTTTATGAAACCTCTATCTAACAATATAGATGATGCCATAACATGCCATGGCTACCCAATCAAAGAAAATAAGACTAACCAAAAAAAGAAAAAGAGCTCCCACGAAGGCAAGGAGGGCTCACCAACTCTGATGCAAGAAGCTGGACCTCCACGATGTGCTGGCTAAAGTCCTCTATCACTTGTATCTGCATGTATCTATATCATTAAAGATATAGATTCAAATGAACATCAATATATGAAATATACTGATATATATAATGGCTCAAGGAAACAGTAAAGGCTCAAACTCAATCATGTCAACTCGACTCAAAAATCAACTCAATATTTCATAACTCAACTCAATTAATATGCAAATTTAAGGTTTAAAATTATGCTTTGAAAATAACTCGATCTTATGCAACTCAATTCAAAACACAATATGCTCACTCAAATATTGCTTGATAATTTTTCTTAACTGAGATAACTCACACCACCTTTAGTTTGGTAATGTATAATGGAAGCGACGTCATTTCCACTCCAGTTCTAAACTTGTCAGGTTAAAGGATGATCAACTCTATCTTGGATACAAAATAAATGTCTATCTTTATGGACATGAGTCACCAAAGTTAACTGCACGACCATCTTACGCTACCAACATAGTTTATGGGTTGGAGTAATTATTTACTTGCTTTTATATCAGTGTTCAATACTTTTCCCAGCACTAAAATATGCTCATGTCAATCACTCAAAACTCATAACTTTGGATCATATCAACTTAACTCAATCACTCAACAACTCAGCTAGTCAGAGAAATCAATCATATGACTCAATCTCAACTTAAATGGTCATTTAGACTCTACTCAATCAGGCTCAATACAAATCAAATAAGATGCTCATTAGACATGTACATAGACAGATAATATGCTCTTTATACTCCGTTAGGACTGAAATCACTCAACTCGGATAGTCAGACTCATAATCTCAATTCACTTAATATACAAAATCTCACAAATAATGTAATTAAGGGCTCATGTTGTCAAGGAGAAGTCTAGTATTCCAATTTCAAATCAACAACCATGCCATGTATAAGCTTGGAACTCAAAATAAATACAAGAAACTCAAAAGATATGATCATAGGATTTTTAATACTAGATTCTTATGTAATAACTCGACCCAAGTAAATGATAAAAAGTGTGGACGGACTCAGTTCTACGCTTTAGGAAGCCTTATATACCTAGAATTAGGAAGAATGATTAACCTTCTGACAATCCTTAAGCTTGAACTCAAAACCCTCACTTTTTCTCTCTCTTTCAATGTTCTCAAGGTTTTCTAAGTGTATATAAGGAGTAATACACCTAGGGTACTGGTAAAGGACCTAAATTAAGTCCAACACATTGCATATTTTTGTTAAAAGTTTAGGAAAGGATGAAAATATCCTTCTTAAAATCACCCCGTGGAACCATAAGACCCCATTTATGGGCGATGGGTCCACTTATGGGTCGTAAGTTATCCCTCGTAGGTACGGGTGTTTGAAGTTTGTGTTACTAAAAATTGGACATTGGATTACAGAACCCCTTTCTACAGGTCGTAAGTCGAGTTATGAGCCTTCAGATAACTCATGGATCAAGGTTCAGAAATTTTGGTTTCTGGAACTTCAACCTACGAAACCAATCATATAGGCCATAACTAACATGATGGGTCATCTGATAACTCGTCATTTGATATCCAGAAAAGTGGATTTTTGAAATTCCAATCTACAAAATCAATTTCATGGGCCGTGAAATGAAGTATAGTCAGTAGAAAGTCTCATGCATGGGCCTCAAACATAGAGATAATTCTACCAAGTCGGAGGAGCTTCTACGAGGCCCCATCTATGGGCCGTAGATCACTCTACGGGCCGTAGGTGACCCTCATGATTTCCTTCAGTGACTTTTCTAAGTCATTTTTCTCAGTCTTCTCTAGCCATTTATAGTGGACTAGGTAGAAAGGATTAGGGGGTGTTACATTATCTCCCCCTGGACATTATTCGTCCTCAAATGAAAAACAATCTAGGAACCTAGTTAAGGCATGAATCATATCCAGAACTCAAACAATCAAACAAGTCACAATCACTCATCCAATCAGTCAAATAAGCATTAAGAAAATAATCATCTGACAAATCAAACCAATTATCAATTAGACACTAGGACTCTATCGTCATTCAAACTCAGAATAGAAGGGAACTCAAGGAATAGAAATGAATTATTACCATCGACTCTATGATCATCAGTAGGTAGAAAGAAGTGAGGGTACTTGTCCTTCATATCCTCTTTAGATTCCCAAGTAGGCTCTTCTATAAACTGATTTCTCTACAATACCTTGACAGATGCAATCTCCTTAGTTCTCAACTTACGGACCTGATGATTAAGGATTTGACTTGTAATCTTATCATAGCTCAAGCTATCCTTCACTCAATAATCTCAACAAGTACAACCAACTATACATCTCCCAAACACTTCTTAAGCATACAAATGTGGATGACTGGATAGATGGCCACTAACTCTGGTGGTAACTCCAACTCATAAGCTATATTGCCGACTCTCTTTATAGTCTGGTAAGGGCCAATGTACCTTGGACTCATCTTCCCTTTCTTTCTAAATTATATCACACCCTTCATGGGGTGACACTTTCAAATACACCCAATTGTTAATCTCAAACTCTAAGTCTCTTCTTCTAACATCGATGTAGGATTTTTATCTATTCTGTGCAGTCTTCAATCTTTCTCGGATGATTTTCACACTCTTTTTAGCTTGGTGAACAAAATTAGGCCCAATCAACTCTACCTCACCCACCTCGAACCAATCAATCAATGATCTACATCTTCTCCCATAAAGTGCCTCATATGGAGCCATCTAAATACTTGAATGGTAACTGTTATTGTAGGTGAACTCAATCAGAGGTGAATGATCATCCCAATTACCCTTGAATTCAATGAAGCAACCTTCAACATATCCTCCAATGTTTGACTCATGAGGTCTACTTGACCATCAGTCTATGGGTGGAAAGTAGTGCTAAGATTCACGTGCAAACCCAAGCCTTTCTGGAAAGATCTCTGAAAATTGGGTAGTGAATTGGATTCCTCTATCTAAGATGATAGACAAGGGGACTCCATACAGTCTAACAATCTCTCTTATATATAATCAGACATAACCCTCTATAATGTTAGTCGTCTTTACTGCCAAGAAGTACGCAGATTTTTTTATCTGTTCAACTATCACCAAATCAAATCAACTATCTACGGGACCACCGTATGCCTATGATAAAGTCTATATTAATCATCTCCTACTTCTATTCTGGGATCTCAAAGTTTTGAGCTACTCCACATGGTCTTTGATGTTCGATCTTGACTTTTTGACAATTTGGGCACTTAGAAACAAACTCACCAATCTCCCTCTTCACCCACTCCAGCAGTGGACTTCTCTCAATTCATGGTACATCTTAGTTGAGCCTGGATGAATAGAATATCTAGAGTTATAGGTTTCTACCATGATCCTCTCTCAAATACCATAACATCTAGAACACACAATCTACTTTGATATCTCAATACCTCATCTCCCATTTTGGCGAAAGCCATTACCTTCTAATTTTGCACATCTGCCTTCAATTACAGCAAGATAGAGTCTTGGTCTTACTTCTCTTTCAACTCCACCACTAGAGATAATGCAAACCTATTTTGTACATGTATTCCACCTTAACTAGATTCACCCAATTGAACTCTCTATCGTGTCTGCTTGTGAACCTCCTTAGCTAGCCCCCTTTTCTCCTCTTCAACATGGGAGATACTGCCCATGAATAACCTGCTAAGAGTATCGACAACCACATTAGCTTTATCTGGATGGTAGAGGATGCTCATGCCATAGTCTTTGAGTAACTCAACTCATCTCCTCTACCTCAAATTAAGCTCCTTCTAAGTAAAGACATATTGCAGATTTTTATGGTCTACGAATATATCCACATGCACTCCATATAAGTAGTGGCACCATAGCTTGAGTGCAAACACCACCACTGTCATTTTTAAGTCATGTGTGGGATAATTCTTCTCATGCGCCTTCAGTTTCCTAGAAGCATAAGTAACAACTTTACCCTTCTACATCAATACGCATCCCAATCCCTCTTTCAAAGCACGCAATAAATGATGAATTCATCAATTCCTTCGGGTAGGGTCAACACTGGGGCAATAGTCAACCTTGGTTTCAACTCTTGGAAACTCCTCTCACACTTATCAGACCATTGAAATTTGAACTTCTTCTGAGTCAGTCTAGTCAACGGTGCTCTTATGGAAGAGAACCCATTAGCAAATCTGCGATAATAGTCAACCAATCCCAACAAGCTTCTTATGTCAATCGAAGAGGTTGGTCTAGGTCAGTTCTTAACCCATTCGATCACTTCAAAAAATTCCACCTGCCATCCTCCAAAGTCATAAACAGCTAAAAGAAAGCCACAGGAACGGTCCAATGGAGGAAACAACATAAAAATTACAAAACGACATTGAAAGTCATTTGTTTACTTAAAATACTATTTTAATAATATTAATATTATTTTATAATATTGTGTCTACATCAATCGCCTTACACATGCAATGCACTTATTGAGAAACTAGTATTTTGCAATTTAGGGTGTTCATGGTTCGACTTGGATCGATTATTGATTAAAATAAAAAAAAATCAAACCAATTTAGTTGATTTTTTTTAAATCAAACCAAACTAAATAAAAAAAATAATCATTGGTTTAGTTATTATTGATTTGATTCTTTTTTTTGTTGTTGTTTATTTGAAAGTAATAAATTTGTTGAGAACATATGCTTCTCCACAATATAGACACTTAGTACATGAACAATCTACATGAAAGCTACTAATATATGCTAGAGTTATTATTACAACAACAAAATGATTTAGTAAGCAATACAAGTTATTAGAATGAATCAAACATCAAAGCTTTATCGCAAAAAGACAACCTCAAGCCCGCAATTGAGGAACTACTAGGAGAAGGGGTACAAGAAAATTATGTACAAAAACATTAACAAGAGAATTCCGAAATATAAATAGTAACGCTAAAGCATTAAGTTAATTAAAATTCAACAAAATATTTATATTTTATTTTTAAGTAATATATAAATCATTATAAATTTCTATGTTTGCTTTAATTATTTTTGCAATTTTTCTCAGTAAAATCAAAATTACACCAAATAGTATTAGTTTTCAAAATTTAAAATCAAATCTAACAAAAATCAAATTAAATATCATTTTTTTTATCAATTTGATTCAAATTGCAGTTCAATTTGAAGATGAGGAAAAAAAATTCTAAAACCAGCAAAATCTATAATTATAGGATTAGCATTAACCAGTTCTGAAAATAAAACGTACATTGAGATTGATATCACATCAAGATGGATAGCTAAAATGACATGTCGAAATAATTAAAGTTTATTAATTTAAAGATATATATGAGATACAAAGAGGTGCCTAGCAAGGGTAATCACAAGCACAAAAAGGACCATCAAAGCCATCCTGCTCAATGCATTGGGCACCAGCTTTGGGTCCAAACTTCTGCTGACAAAATGGCAAACATTTTGGCTGAGTTTGTCCATTTTCACACAATATTTCAGGATGTATTTGATAGCAAGTATCTGATTCAACTGAAGGGATCATTGTTCCAACTGCATTCAATAAACAACAAGAGTCGAGAAAAATTATTAATAATATATAACAAGTACTGAATGTTAGATGTATATAACAAAGTTATGCTTCCTGAGTACCAAAAAATAGAGCAACAATTAGAAGGATACAAGTCAAATGCTTTGCCATTATGTAGCCTTAGATGGTATTTTGTGTTTCAATGCTCACTTTGGAAAATCAAATTAACCAAGAGTATCCTTTTATAGCTTGTAAAATACATACAGAGTGATTTGAAAACTATAAGTAAATTCTAAGAGTTATTAAGACATTATTGTCTTATTCTCAAATTTTATATTGTCTTGTTTAGATTTGTTTCAATTTAATATGGGTTTGACCACTTACTGTAACATACACATATTGTAATCTATTAGTAAGTAAGAGTTAATAAGAAATTATTATCTTATACTCAACTTCTATATTGTCTTATTCAGATTTTTTCAAATTAATATGGGTTTGACCATTTAGGGGTCGTTTGGTACAAATATGAATAATGTAGAGATTAGTAATGCATGAATCAGTTATGCAGGGATTAATAGTACTGAGATTACTTTTTATCCCGTGTTTGGTTTATTGCTTTCCGGTTAATTAATTTTGTGCTTGGTTTAAAATTCTATAAAAAGTTTCTTTCCAATTATGCCTTGAACTATTATGAGATTTTCTATTTCATAAAATTAGATCAAAGTAGATTAACTTTTTTTTGTGACTTCTAAATAGTTAGGAGAATAATAATTTTGTCATTATGCTTGCTATTTTCTCACTTGAATTGTTTGAGAATAAATAATTGTAATCTTAATAAATTCATCACTAATAAAATGTCAATCTTTAATTTAATAAAGATAGTCATCTAGTATTAAAATAGAAAAGATGGTAAATAATTGTAAAAAGGACAATCTATATTTACACATAAAAATTTGAAAGTTGTAATTTTAATATAGTGTTTATATCTTACAAGGCCACTCAATTTTAAGACTATATTTAACATCATTGGATTTTGTTTTGTATCAATAAAATCACTCAACTAAATTAATTATATATATAAAAAAATTGACATCACAATTTTTTTTTGTCTATTATGTAAATATGAAACCATAAATAAATAAAATTTAAAAGTTTGATATAATAAAGTTATTTATTTTTATATTATAAAAATATGAACCGGAAATTAAATAAATTTTGTAAAATAATTTATTTAAATAAATTTACTAGTAAAAGACAACAAATATAAAATATAAAATCAAGAAAATTTTAAAAAAAAGTGTAAAAGAATTTGAAGGACATTTTTGTCTTTATATATAAACCCATCGTATTAAATCCAAGGGATTAACTAATATCACCAAATGGGAGGTATTAGTTAATATCATGTATGAGGTATTAAATAATACATGAATTAATTAATATATGGGTCCAATTTTTACTAAATATGGTATTAACTAATTCCATTTTCCTAATCCTTGAATTAGTTCCCCTAATCCCTCCTACCAAATGACTCCTTAGACTGTAATATACACATACACATGTGTGAACAACACATGTTTTTTATTATATCCAACACAAATATTAATTTGGAACAAAATAGGTGAGTTAGTTTGGGATAAATAATGCATCATAAATCATATTATCAAACTCAAAAGCTATTTTGATTATTTACCTTTTATTATATTATAATGTATTTAATCATGAAAATGAAGAATTTTATTTATTTAGAGATAAGTGTCAAGAAAATACTTAAACTATTTTTTTTTTAAAAAAAATTCATATTTAAACTATTAGAAGTGTGAGTTTCATACATAAACTATCATTTATTAATTTGATAAATATACCTTTGTGGTGTATGTAATACATTCTACCTTTGATGTCACGCCCCGCTGGGGTACCCTTGGCGTGATCGGCACTTGAAGAATCATTACTGATTCTCCAAGAGAACCAACTAGCCTCATTGTCACATCATACCCGACAGAGGGAGAAGTACTCAAGAAAAGAAATTAAATATATAAATAAAACTCTTATAAAAGTATGATTTTCAATGATCAAGTTTGAAAATAAAATAACCATTAATAAGCCTCGGCTCAACATCTATGAAACCACTATCTAACAATCTAGATGTTTTCATGACAGGCCATGACTATCCAATCAAAGAAAATAAGACTACCCAACAAAAGAAAAAGGACTCCTCTGAAAGCAAGAAATGCTCACCAATTCTGATGCAAGAAGCTGGACCTCAACAAGTGCGACTTAATCAAATCGCTGAGATTATATTTTGAAGATTTTAAATCTATTAGTAAATTTTAAGAGTTGATAAGACATTATTGTCTTATTCTCAAAATTTATATTGTCTTGTTTAGATTTGTTTCAAATTTATATGGATTTGACCACTTACTGTAACATATACATATTGTAGTCGATAAGTAGTAAGTAAGAGTTAATAAGAAATTATTATCTTATACTCAACTTCTATATTGTCTTATTCAGATTTTTTCAAATTAGTATGTGTTTGATACACATACACGTGAGAATAACATATGAGTCAGTTTGGGATAAATAATGGATCATAAATCATATTATCAAACTCAAAAGCTATTTTGATTATTTATTTTTTATTAGATTATAATGTATTTAATCACAAAATTGGAGATTCTTATTTATTTAGAGATAAGTGTCAAAAACACACCTAACTTTACACTTAAATTATTGGAAGTGTGAGTCTCATAACTAAACTATCAATTATTAGTTTGAGAAACACACATCTGGGTGTGTACACTTTCTCTTTTAATGAAAATTTTTTGCCACATGGCATGCCAAATAGATAAATATTTCACCTTGATAAAAACTATTAATATTACTTAAAAGTTAGAGATTAAAGTATTAATATTCTGATGTACACATACCTTACCACTACCTCAAAGGTAGAGGTTGTTTCCTGGAAACCCTCATTTCAAAAACCTCAGAACAACAACAACAACAACAACATACCCAACGAAATCCCACAAGTGGGGTCTAGGGAGGATAGAATATACGCAGACCTTACCACTACCTCATAGAAGTAGAGAGGCTGTTGGAACCCTCATCTCAAAACTCATAAGCAGAAAGGACTAGATATGACAAAAACGACAACTAACACATATAAGATAGATAATGAGAACACAGAAAAAGAAAACACGTCATCCACCTAATCCATGCATCCACCTAACCCATGCACCCACCTAACCCTGCCAATTATTTTTAAAAAATATATAATTTAAAATATTTTTCTCACCTACTTCACCTCCATCCCCTGCATGCCCCTTCCACCCCCAACCCCCAACAGTCTCCGCCCCATAATTTTTTTAAATCTCTTTAATAAAATATTTTAAAAAAATTCAAACTGCACCCCCTCTTCCACTCCTTCTTAAAAAAATGATATTATTTATATTTTTTAAACTAAATAAATTTTTATCCCACCCTCATATAACCCTCCGCTCCTAATTTATTTTTATTTGTCTTATAATATTTTTTATTTTTTATATATATACACACATATTTTTAGAAAAATATTTTTTCTATCTGCGTATTAAATATGCAGAAAGAAAAAAATTATTTAAAAAAAATTGTGATGAGGAAAAAATAAAAGTAGAGAATTAGGTGGGTAGGGTAGAATTACTTTTTTAAAAATTAAAATAATATCTAAATTATTATTTAATGGAGGGAGGGAGGGGAGAAGATGAATACAGAGGGAGTATCCGATATGGAGATAGAGTGAGGGGGTAGCAAGGCCTAATCCTCTTTTGTAGTACCACCAACCCGAACTACTCAGAGAGGTGCTACGTACTTTAGGTACAGATAGAGGTACAAACTATTTGTATTCTATGATCAGTCGTCGGGATCAGTAGAACTCATTAGATGTTGTCACTGGCATATTTCTAGTCCTTTCTTTTGATGTGTATGATTTGTTTGATCCAAGTGCCACTAATCTAAGTGTATATCAACATATGTATCCTCACTAATCTAAGTTTGTGTGCCTCATCATGCATTTAAGTAAGGGCAGATTCTTTAATTCTCATATGCATCATCTCATGATTCTATGGCTAAAGTAATATGTCAAATGATCACATGTATATGTATGCCCTCCCCATGCTTCAAAGATGATTCTTCTATGGTATATGAGTTAAATCTCTACAATTCTTGTATGTCCCAAGTTTATATGATTTTCTTATTCACGACTATGTTCATCTATGCATCCTACTAAGTTCTCTTTAAAGTTGTATTTTTATATTTAAATGATATTTGTCTTGATTATGACTTACTAATGCCCTTGTAAATATATGATTTTAACGTGAGACTTAGCATGAATCATTTCATCTTTGTTTCCATGTTATACGTTGCATACCTACATACCAGTACATTCAAAGTACTGATGCATACTCTATGCCTACATCATTTAACCATATAGGAACTGACGCTCCTCAATATCCTTCACATGGCTAGCTTTGGATCATTGAAGACGAGAGTTGATGAGTCCTCTAGTTTGGGGACGACATCCTATTTTTCTTTATAGATTGATGTATTAAGACATTTTAGTTTTCAGTTGTATATTTCTTTTTCTATGATTGTACTTGAGAGTGAGTTTGAACATGTCTTGACCCCCCGCATGTTAGAGGTATTGTTGGACATATGTTGTGGTGGTATCTAGTTGTTAATCTCATTATGGTTTTAAGTTGTGACCCTTAGCCCCATTTTCCTTAGTTTTTCATATCATCTTTATGTCATTACCTATGATATGCTTTATGAATGCTAAGAGACATGTTTTAGGTACCTCTGAGTTCCTCATTCGCTATATTACCACTAGGCCCTAGGTCCGGGTCATGACACTATCATGCTAAATTTGACATTTCAAATTTAATGGAACCATTGAAAATTGAATCAGAGGTTTTTTTGACCTGGTATCCAATAACGCACAACTAAACTAGTTTAGAACGTAAAAAGATCAAAATGCTCTCGAAAATCTCAAAAAATGTGACAATGTCTCTCTCAGGTCTAAAACCAAGTCCCAAATCTAATAAAATTAATAGAAATCCATTCTGAGCACTCAAACTCAAAATGTTGATTGAAGTCAAACTTAACTTATTTTAAAATAACTTTTCCAACTTAAGACCTCAATTTTACATACGGACTCCAAATTTGATTTCAACACATCCCTTACACCAATTTTTATTTTTTGAAGTGGATAGAATTGACAGAATTCCATTCCGAGACTCAAAACTATAAATGACATCAAAACTCACTTTTTGAATTACTTAAACCTTAAAACTCAAAAACTCGTGAAGTTCTCAATTTTTGACTTTTACCCAAAACCAACCACGCAAGCTGGTCAAGTGATACCAGAGAAAGCGAATGGAAGGGGTAAAATGTTAATGTTTTAAAAAATTTCTAAAATGGTTGTTAAAGTCATTATATTCGCTTGGGGACTAGCAAAGAGTCACTCATCTAGGTCTTGATTTGTGCATAAAAAGCTTACTTGGTGCCCCATTTTGTGCTATAAACTGACAAGAATTGTTATTTTTGCAGCAAGTAAAGATTGGAGAACACTAGAAAGACAAACATGCAAGAAGAGGTCTAAAAGGCACTAACAAGAAAGTATTAAACATTGAACATCGCAGAAGGGTACTTGGCGAGTCGCCAAAGTACCCAAACCTCGCCAAACGAGCAGTGGCAGGACAACTGGAAAAGGAGCAAGCTACAGAAGTATGTTAGTGTGTAGCCAACTCAGTCAGCAAACACGATATAACTCGCATACTAAGTCACTAATTTGGCCTAAAGTCACTAGTTAAGGGGCGAACTAAGATCCAAATGGTGTATCATCAACCAAGTTAGCAAGCTATAATCATCTTTCCAAAGTTCCACTTCAAGACTAGTCAGAGGAGCAGACTGCAAGCTGAAGGCAAGTCATACGAGTAGCTGATTTGGTCGGCGAAGTCGATTAATGTCGCAGATTGAATTTTTAAGGAAGATACTTCATACTTTTTGTACAGAGTTAAAAGGCTTAGTGACTGACAAAAGAAGAGAGGGGACAGAGACAAGAGAACACATCATAACTTAGAGAGAGAGTACCAAGAAGAGTACATTATTCTAGAGAGAAGAATACATTTGCTTGAGAGAGAAACTTTTCTTTTTTTAGAGAGAGAGTAAGAGTTTTACAAGAATTTTAATTGATTTCTTCTGATTTCTTGAGCAAAAAATTAATTTCAATAAAAGGAAACCTTCTTGGTCACGTACCCATACTTTATTTAATGCTTAGATAGAAACCTTAATACTTCTAAAATACAATAATTGGTTATTGGGTATGTAATTTTACTTAATATATTGATGAATTCTTATGGGTTTTGTTGTTTAGCCATATTTTTATATATGGATTGAGGTTGCAAACTCAATCCTAGCTTAGGATCCTTATATATGCTTTAGAGGGTTGCATGAGGTGAGGTTCAATGATGAATAGTCATTGATGTATTGAATCAATGAAAATTCCTTAGAGATTTGGGAGTTTTTGCTAAGGCTGAGGTGTTTTTAGAAAGTATTATGGAAAGTTAATTTTGAGTTTGAGAAAACCTTGATCAAACATTAGATTCACCTTCCCTACCTATTTAGATTCATTATATTTTGAGTAATTTCACACACCCACACTAATTATTACTTGTATATCTATATGTATCCCCTAGAAATCAACTAAACTCTCTTATTTCCTTACGTACTTGTAGTTATGAATTCCCTCTTAATTTACTTTCAGATTATTATAAGCTTTTACAAAGTTCTTGCTTATGCTACAAGAGATTAAAGCATCATTGTGACTTCTTGAATTGAATTCTAACCAGAGCATTTCTCTGTGGTTCAACCCTGACTCTGTCATGCACCGGGAGGATATCATAGACATGGTCGGCACTCAGAGACTATTATTAGTCCCTAAGCATACCACTCAGTCTCGAGATAGTCATTCAATCATAAAATACAGTGGAAAACATCAAAATAAAGGAAATAAGACAATGGGCAACTCAGCTATTTCTATATCAATGAAGAAGGGTCATAGGCCAACAACATTAGTCTCAATATCTATGACATAATAGCAGTTTAAGGAACTCTAGTAAAAGAGAAAAAGACCCCAACATCAAACAATCATCTCTAGTCTATAAAGCCTCTATTTCTATAGTCTAGGAAGGTACCATGATAGACTATGGATACCACAGACTCAAAAGAATTAATTCAAAAATATGTGAAAGAAAATAAATGATATCCTCCAAATGCAGGAGAAGATTCACCAATCTCTGGAACTACGAAACTCTGAACCGCAATGGTGCGCTTGCTGAAGTCCACTATCTCCTGTATCAGCATTATGAAATAATGCAGTGTCGAGTGGCATCAGTACGTGGAATATATGGTATATAAAATGGCTGAATAAAATAATATAAGTAGAAATAACATGGAATAACCTCAACTCATAAGATACTTACTCAGAACGACAAATACCTATCTAAGGTAAGGATAAGGAATAGATAATAACTCATCAATATCAGTCAAGACTCATACCATCAACTTAACCTCGAATCACTATCAGTATGGAACTTATCTAGAAGTTTCTCTAACCGAAAACCATCACCTATGAGCCGATGTGATATAAAAAATCGATGTTGTTGTTGTATCCATCCAGTACCTTACCGAGGTAAAGGACATGAGATCAGTGGATCCACAAATAAAGAACATTAAGTCCTCTTTTGGGAATAAGAAAACATCTGATTTTAAAGTTCAATCCTCTCCTACGTTGGTCACGTAGTTAATGAGTGCGAGTGAGACTTAATCTTACTCATTTCAATGCTCAATACTCCTCTCAGGACTCAACATGCTCATAAGATATCAAACATCAAGTTTACTCTTGATTTAGTCTCATTTGAACATAGTACATCAACTCGTTTCATCAACCATTAACTCTCAGATTAGGAACAACTCTTTTAGAATTAGTTTATACTCTTTAAGACTCTATGAACATTAATTTTACTTAACATTATCTTCAACACTCTCAATTCTAGACCACAACTACAAGCAACAAGCATATTAATACCGTCAAGGCTCTAGACCCATCTCCTAAGTTTATTATTGCAATCTTTGACAAATTAACATGTAAAGGTTTATGAAATAATTCATAATAAAAAGAAACAATTATGCAGTAAATCAAGTTATGATGATCAAGATAGGTATACTTTATAAGAAAATAGTCAAGAAATTCATACTTGAAAACTCAATACAGTCATACAACAATTTACTTCAATTGAAGGGAACATGGAAGAAAAATTCCATGTTTTAAGTTAGCCTTACATACATGGGATAAAGAACAACATTAATCTCTACAAGGAATTGACCCCAATCTTCATGATCTCAAGCTTTCCTATCTTCTTCTCTCAGGATTCTCCCTCTAGAAGTTAAGAAAAATGGGTTTTTGGAAACCCTAATCTGAGAAAAATGACCTTAATACTCGTTTATTCTACTTGGAAGGGGTTGGAAAAGGTCCAAAATACCCCTCATGAAAAAAAAGAAAAATCCCATTGAAAAATGCCCAGTCCACGATGCGAACTGGGTGCGGAGTAGCATATTTTTTCCCTAAAATGTTTTCGAATGAGTTTTCCAAATCCCATCAAAATTTTAAAAAAAAAATCAAGTGTAGGTCCGCGTTGGAGATGCGTCACGCCTTGGGCGGACACCAATATTATTTTTGAGTTTTGCATTAAAAAATTATCTTTTGACCTGGTCGCTCTAAAAATCAACCAAAACTATTTTCCCACTCAATTTTTCGTGCTCATCACAAATGTGATCTTAGATTTGCCTTCCGAACATCGTTTACTTTCAGATTATTATAAGCTTTTACAAAGTTCTTGCTTATGCTACAAGAGATTAAAGCATCATTGTGACTTAACATCGGAAGACGTGTTATGCGCACATATCTCCTCTGGGGATAATTTCATCAAGCATTATATTATCTTTCCCTTGGATCATTTGTCCTCGAATATTGAGTAGAGGTGGTAACAAGGCACGAATAGACTCAAGACCCATCACAATACTCACTCGACAAGTCAAATTCTCAACTCTTTATCAACCTCAATAACCTCTACTCAAACTCCAGAATAGAAACATCAACTCAAGAATTGAAGTATCAATTAAGTTAAGGACAGGAATCTTACCTTCAACATTCTCATCGTTAGGCATGAATAGATGCAGGTACTTGGTTATCATATCTTTTTCAGCTTCCTACGTGCTTCCTCGACAAATTGATTCCTCGATAGGACTTTGACGAAGGCTATCTCTTTATTCCCCAGCTTGTGGACTTGAGGATCAAGGATTTAGACTGGAATCTCTTCTTCAGACAAGTTATCCTTTACTCTAGTGCTCTAAATAGGGATCAGCAAAACATGATCTCTCAAGTATTTCTTCAACATCTAAAAGTGAAATACCGAATGGATTTGATCTAACTTGAAAGGAAATTCTAACTCATAAGCAACCTTTTCAATCCTTCTCACAATTTGATAGGGACCAATGTAGTAAGGAATTAATTTTCCCTTCTTTCCAAACCTCATGACACCCTTCATAGGTGACATCTTCAAGTACATCCAATAACCTATCTCGAACTCTAAGTCCCTTCTTCTCACATCGGTGTAAGATTTTTAATAACTTTGTGCAGTCTTCAACCTCTCTCTGATAACCTTCATCTTCTCCATAGACTGGAAGACAAGGTAAGGTCTAATCAGTTCAGCTTCTCTAACCTTAAACTACCCAATCAGTGATCTACACTTTCTCCCATACAAAGCTTCATAAGGGGCCATTTGAATGCTTGAATGATAACTATTTTTATATGCAAATTTGATCAATGGCAAGTGGTCATCCCAATTTCCCTTGAAGTCAAGGACGAAATCCCTTAACATATCCTTCAAAGTCTGAATAGTGCACGCTGCTTGACCATCTGTCTAAGGGTGGAAGGTTGTACTCAGATTTACCTTTGTACCTAATCTCTCTTGGAAAGATCTCCAAATCTGGGAGGTGAATTGAACTCTTATGTCTAAGATAATAGAAAAGGGAACTCCATGTGACCTCATAATTTCACGAATGTATAACTTGGCATACTCTTCTACAGTATTGGTTGTCTTGACCGCTAAGAAGTGAGCGAATTTGGTTATCCTATCCACAATCACCTATATCAAATCATGTTGCTTCTGGGGCCTTGCTAGACCAGTAATGAAGTCCATGTTGACCATCTCCCACTTCCACTCAGGAATTTCAAAGCTTTGAGCCATCATATGGTCATTGATGCTCAACCTTGACCTGTTAACAATTGGGATACTTCGAAACAAACTCAGCAATATCCCTCTTCATACCATTCCACCAATAAACTTCTCTCAAGTCATGGTACATCTTGGTAGAGCCAGGATGATTGGAATATTTGGAGCTATAAGCTTCAGCAATGATTCTCTCACGAACACTATCAATATCGGGAACATATAACCTACTCTGGTATGTTAATAATACTCTATCCCCTCATTTGGAAAAGATCATCACTTTTTGCTTGTGGACAGCTTCTTTTAGTAGAAGTAGAACAGGATCTTGGTCTTGCTTCTCTTTCATCTCAAACACTAAGGATGAAGCTGACCCATTATGAACATTAATCCTGCCTTCATTATCCTCCTCAATTTGTACTCCCAATCGGGATAATCTATGCATTTCCTTAGCCAACTCTTTCTTCCCTTCCTCTACATGGTAGTGCTACCAATAGATAACCTGCTAAGAGCATCAGCAATAATTTTATCCTTACTTGGGTTGTAAAGAATGCTTATGTCATAATCCTTGAGCAACTCTAACCATCTCCTCTACCACAGGTTGAGCTCTTTCTGAATAGACATATTGCAAACTCTTGTGGTTAGTGAACATACCAACATGCACTCTATATAAGTAGTGGCACTAGATTTTAAGTGACACCACTGCTGCCAACTGGAGGTCATGGGTCGGATAGTTCTTCTCATGAATCTTAAGTTGTTTGGAAGCATAGGCTATCACCTTTACTCTCTGCATAAACACACGACTCAATCCAACTTTGGATGCATCACAATATATCACAAAGTTTGTTATTCTATCGGGCAAAGTTAAAACTGGTATTGTAGTCAATCTAGTCTTCAACTCTTGAAAACTCTTCTCACATTCATTAGACCACCGAAACTTGACCATTTTTTAAGTTAACTTGGTTATTGGTGTGGATAAGGAAGAAAACCCATCAACAAATCTATGGTAGTAGCCTGCCAACCCCTAGAAACTTCTTATGTCGATTGGTGAGGTTAGTCTGGGCCAATCCTTAACTGCTTTACTCTTCTGGGCATCCACCAGGATACTATCACCTGAAACAACATATCTTAGGAAAGCCATTGACTTGAGCCAAAATTCACATTTTAAGAACTTAGCATATAACTCATGGGCCTTAAGAGTTTGAAAAATAATTCTAAAATGGTTGGCATGCTCCTCCTCGTCTTTCGCATATACCAAAATGTCATCGATGAACACAATCACAAACATATCGAAATAGGGTCTGAACACCTTATTCATCAAGTCCATGAAGGTTGCAGGTGCATTAATCAACCCAAATGACATGATCAAGAACTCAAAATGGCCATTCTTGTCCTAAAGGCAGTCTTTGGAACATTACATTCCCTCACTTTCAACTGATGGTAACCAAATCTGAGGTCTATCTTAGAGAAACAAGACGCACCTTGAAGTTGGTCAAATAAATCATCTATCTTTGGGAGAGGATATTTATTCTTGATTGTGGCCTTGTTCAGTTGCCTATACTCTATACACATTTTGAGAAACCCATCTTTCTTTTGCACGAATAAAAAAGGAGCACCCTAAGAAGAAACACTTGGCCTTATAAAGCCCTTCTCTAATAAATCTCTCAATTGCTCTTTCAACTCTTTCAGTTCAGTGGGGACCAACCTATAAGGTGGAATTGAGATAGTTTGGGTATCAGGAAGAACATCAATCCCAAAGTCAATCTCCCTGTTAGGAGAGACTCCAGGCAGATCCTTAGGAAACACGTTAGGAAACTTATTTACAAATGGAGCTGACTCTAGAGTAGGGGACTCAACATCATCAGACTTAACTTGCACGAGATGGTAGATGCAACCTTTAAAAATTAGCTTTCTGGCTCTAAGATAGGAAATAAATTTGCCCTTAGGTGCAACAGAACTCCCCTTCCACTCTATGACTACTTCATTAGGAAATTGGAACTTAATAGTTTGGGTCCTACAATCAACGGAGGCATAAGAGGAATGAAGCCAGTCTATATTAAGGATCACATTAAAATCAACCATCTTCAACTCTACCAAGTCAGCCAAGGTATCCCTATTATATACGGATACTACATAATCCCTATAGACCCTCTCAACTAAGATATTCTCACTAATAGGAGTGGAAACAGAAAAAAGAGCTCAAGCAAACACTTTGGAAGAATTCCAAATCTACTAGCCATATAGGGGAATACAAAAGATAAAGTGGCACTCGAGTCAAACAATGTATAATAATCAAAAGTAAAGACTCGAAGCATACCCATAACAACATCTGGTGCAACCACCTGATCCTGTTAATTACCCATTGCATAAAAACGACTTATCCTGCCTCCAACACCCGTAGTAGTACCCCTCTATTGACTGCCAGCTGGGGTGTTGTGGAGGACTGTGCTTTATTACATCCATTATCCTATTTTCTTATTGTATAATCATTCTTGAAGTGACCAATCT
Organism: Solanum virginianum; assembly: GCA_000787875.1. Taxonomy (NCBI): domain Eukaryota; kingdom Viridiplantae; phylum Streptophyta; class Magnoliopsida; order Solanales; family Solanaceae; genus Solanum; species Solanum virginianum. The sequence goes on from DF358384.1 coordinate 80,182, forward strand.
ATCCACATATGTAATAAGCATATGTGCGCTCACAGCACTCACCCACATGGTGGCTTCCCCCTTGAACCTTGGGTCATTCTAGCCTGGGATTAAGAACCCTGAGCCTTGAAATTTTGGTGACCATAAGACTTCTGATCATACCTACTTTGTTGGATAGGTGCACTCACTGCAGAAGGTGCATAACTAGAATACCTCTTCTAGAAGTAGGATTTATCGCCCTTACTCTATTTCTATTGGCTAGGCTCATGCCCTGCTGATTTGGCTTTCTTGCGCAGATGCTCTTCTCTATCTTTCTTCGTATCTTTCTTGATTGCTAGGCATAAATCATAATCCTGGGATCAGTAATGCTGCTTTGCACTCCTTCTTTACATATCTGCCCAACCTAAAAACAAACTTTATCATCTTTGCCCTTATGTCCTGGACTATCTCCGGAGCATACTTGGACAACTTAATAAACTTGAGACTGTACTCCTTAATGGTTATTCTCTCTTGCTTCAGGTTCACAAATTCATCAACCTTTTCCTCACCTCGACTATCTTCCCATTGGTTATACCAGATATTCACAATATAGTTAAACTAATAGGAAGCAAGCTTAACTCCTTCGACCTCATTAGCATGCATGGCCCTCAAGACTTTCCATATCTCAGCGATGAAATTCTGCGAGTCCTCCTCAATCTTTAACCCTGTGTAGACTGGGGGGTCCATTCTCAAGAAGTTTCTAAGCCTGGTTGCCATTGTGGGCTCTTGGGAGCTGGAACTAGGGGTTTGGGGACTTCATCTATTACTCTGGGAGGCTACTAGCTAAGTGAGAATAGCGATGGCTCCCCTAAGATTTACCTCAGAGGTGGAGGTTGGTTGTGCAGGATGTGTTTGTCGGGTCTCAATAGTTCTAGCAGGTCGACCCCGTCTCCTCGTCCCCGTCTAAGTAGGGACCTCCGGTGAGGGATTCTAACGGTTGAAGTTAAGGTATCTATTTAGGTAGTAGTATGTTTAAGAGGCATGGTCTGGAAATGCATAGTGCAAGAATTAGACAAGAGTTTTATAGAGTTTAAAATTTATCACACGAAACCAAAGAAGGGTAACCATTCCTAATATCTTATAGCCTCTTACTCATGAAGTGTAGTGCTCAACACACCTATAAACAAGACTCTACTAGACACAACTTCATAGGCTCCATTGGACTCTTGAACTTTGTGTTCTGATACCAAGTTTGTCACTCCCCGGGAGGTACCCTAGATGTGGCTGACACTCAAAGACTATTGTTAGTCCCCAAGTAAACCACTTGATCTCAAGATAGTCATTAAGTCATCAAATATAGTGAAAAATGTCAGAATAAAGGAAATAAGACAGTGGTCAACTAAGCTACTTCTACATCAATAAAGAATGGCCATATGCCAACAACATCACTCTCAACATCTATGACATAATAGTAGTTTAAGAAACTCTAGTCAAAGAGGGAAAGACCCCAACATCAAACCATTATCTCTAGTCTATGAAGCCTCTACTTCTATAGTGTAGGAAGGTACCATGACAGGCCATGGTTACCACAAACTCAAAAGAATTTTAATTCAAAACATATGAAAGAAAATAAATGGTATCCTTCGAATGTAGGGAAGGACTCACCAATCTCTAGAACTAGGGAACTCTAAACCTCAATGGCACGCCTGCCAAAGTCCTTTATCTCTAGATCTACATCATGACATGATGCAACATTGAGTGGCGTCAGTATATGGAATGTATGGTATCTAAAATGGCTGAATGAAATAATATAAGTAGAAATAACATGGAATATCCTCAACTCGTAAGATACTTACTCAGAATGACAAATACCCATCTAAGGTAAGGATAAGGAGTAGACAATAACTCATCAATATCAGTCAAGACTCATACTATCAACTCAACCTCGAAGTAGTATCAGTGTGGAACCTATCTAAAAGTTTCTCTAACTGAAAACCATCACCTATAAGCCGGGGATGATACAATGAAGTGATGTCATTGTTGCATCCATCCAGTACCTTGCCGAGGTAAAGGACATGGCATCAATAGACCCACCAATAAAGAACATTAAGTCATCTTTTGGGACTAAGAAAACATCAAATTTTATGATTCAATCCTCTCCTACATTGGCCACATAGTTAATTAGTGTGAGTGGGACTTACTCTTACTCATTTCAGTGCTCAATACTCCTCTCAGGACTAAACATGTTTGTAAGACATCAAACATCAAGATTACTCTTCATTTAGTCTCATTTGGACATCGTACATCAACTCGTTTCATCAACTATCAACTCTCAGATTAGGAACAACTCTTTTAAAATTAGTTTATACTCTTTAAGACTCCATGAATATTAATTTTACTCAACATCATCATCAACACTCTTAATTCAAGACCAAAACTATAAGCAGCAAACACATTAATACTGTCAAGGCTCTAGACCCATCTCCTAAGTTTATTATTGCAATCTTTGACAAATTAACATGTAAAGGTTTATGAAATAATTCATAATAAAAAGAAATAATTATGCAGTAAATCAAGTTATGATGATCATCAACTTAAGAAAGTATGCAAGATAGGTATACTTTATAAGAAAATACTCAATAAATTCATACTTGAAAACTCAATACATACAACAATTTACTTCAATTGAGAGGCACATGAAAGAACAAATCCATGTTTTAAGTTAGCCTTACATACATGGGATGAAGAACAACACTAATCTCTAGAAGAAATCAACCCCAGTCCTCAAGATCTCATGTTTTTCCCTCTTCTTCTCTCAAGATTCTCTCTCTAGAAGTTAAGAAAAATGGGATTTTGAAAGCCCTAATTTGAGAAAAATGACCTTAATATTCGTTTATTGAACTTGGGAGGGGTTGAAAAATATCCAAAATACCTCTCACGAAAATAAAAGAAAAATCCCACAGAAAAATGCCCAGTTCACGACATGGACTAGGTGTGGAGTAGTACTTTTTTTTTCAAAATTTTTTTGAATGAGTTTTCCAAATTCCATAGAATTTTTTTTTTAAAATATCAAGTGTTTGTCCGCGTTAGAGGCGTGTCGCACTTAGGGCACACACCAACACTATTTTAGTATTTTGCATCAAAAAATTATCTTTTGACCCGAGCACTCTAAAATCGACTAAGACAATTTTCTCACTCAATTTTTCATGTTGATCGCAAATTTGTTCTCAAATTTGCCATTCGAGCATGGGAAGACTGTTATGCGCACATCTCTCCTCCAGGGGTATTTTGATAATTTTACCTGCCTTTATAGACTCCCAATTGGATAATATACTTTTGATGACTGTGAGCACTTGGAATTATTAAAAGTGTGTGTTGACACATTAAAAAAATTGTGTATGTGTTTAAACTTCAACATAGGTTGTCTATCAATTAGAAATAATTTTGAAGTGTCAGTCATGCTAAGAATACTATATTAGGGTGTGACATTACATTAGGATGATACATATATGGTGGAGCCAAAACTCAGGTAAAAGTAGTGGTACGATAATTGAATCACTTTCCAATTGAGATGGGATTGCACTAAGGATTAACATTTTAATTTGTTTATTAATATGTTTCTTGGTAATGGATAAATTGATGATGAGACGCTATGATGTATATTATTTGTAGATGGCATTATTTTGATTGGGGAGATCACTCACAACAGAGTCAATAATACAATAGAGGTGAGGCGATAGTCTCCAATAACTAAAGAGTTTAAGTTGAGCTGGACCAAAATAGAGTATTTAGAGTGTTAATATAGTGATATGACACATGAGGCATGATTGAATATGAGACTTGATATACAAGTTATCCCCAGGAGAGAAAATTTAAGTATCTTGGATCTTTGATATAAGAAAATAGGGACATCAACCGTAATGTCAGATATCATATTGGTGTGACATGGTTAAAGTGGACACTTGTATATGGAGTCTTATGCTATAAGAAGGTACCACCCAAACTTAATAGCAAGTTCCATTTATTCCGAATTTGTTATAAGATGGAGTACTGGACAATTAAGAACTCTAATGTTAGAAGATGTCTGTAAAGAAAATGAAAATGTTAAGATGAATGTGTCAGCATACCTGGATGAAAGGTTTAGCAATGAGGATATCCAGGAGAAATTGAGAATGATCGTGATAGACAAAATGAAGGAAGGGAGACTGAGATGGTTTGGATATGTGAAAAATAGAAGTACATATGTCCTAGTTAAGAGGTGTGAGAGGTTTGATAGTAGAGATGAACAGAGGCAAAGGTATGTTAAAGAAGTATTAGGACGAGGTTTTTAGACAGAATATGACACATCTTCAGCTTACCAAGGACATGACCTTAGATAGGAGAGTGTAGAGATTGCGATAAGAGTACAAGATTAGCTAGATAGTCAAATGTTATCTTAGTATTAGCCTATACATGGAGTCCTTCGCTTGGTGGTAGACTAGACCACCATGTATGTTGTAGTATTTGCCTATTGATGTAGTCTTTGGCTTTTGGTCTATGTTATCAACTATTGTTTACTAGTTTTGGTATTCATACCTTGTAATTGATGTTAAGGTTCCTTACATATGTGCTCCACACTATTTTAATGTCCTTCATTTTTATTTTTCTCTTTTCATTACTACTATGATTTGTTATTTTACTTGCACCGAGGATCTTTCGAAAATAGCATTTTTACCTCAATGAGGTAGAGATAAGATTTGCGCATATTCCACCTTCTTCAAACCTAACTTTATCAAATTAAATTTCTAGGTATATTATTATTTTTGCTATTGCTTTATTAATGCATGGAATTCGCCTATAAGCTTTTTGGATTGTAATAATTGAAGATGAGAAAGAATGAATAAAAGAAAGCAAAAGTTATATTGAAGGAGTTAGCATTAATCAAATCTCAAAATATAGAGTACATTGAGATTGATATCACATCAACATGGTGATTAATGTTTATTAAGTTATAAAGAGGGTATAAAGGGTGTGACTAGCAAGGATAATTGCAAGCACAAAAAAGAACAGGAAAGTCAAATTGTATGCATTGGCCACCAGCATTGGATCCAAATTTTTGCTTACAAAATGGTAAACATTTTGGCTCAACTTTTCCTTGATCACACAATATTTCAGGATGTTGCTCAAAGCAAACTTTTGATTCAACTGAAGGGATCATTGTTCCAACTGCATTCAATAAACAACAAGAATCAAGAAAAAGTATTAACATTATTAGGTAAGTACTATTCACAATAATATATAATACATATTGAATGTTCTTGAGTACCAAAAAATAGAGCAGCAACAAGGACACAAGTCAAAAGCTTTGCCATTATTCTTTAGAGATGTACTCAAAATGTGGTCTTAGATAGTATTTTGTGTTTCAATGCTCACTTTCAAATTAACCAAGAGTATTCTTTTATAGCTTGTAAAATACATAAGACTGAGACATATATAATCAAATATGTGATTAGATTTTGAAGATTTGAGATCTATAAGTGGATTCTAAGAGTTACTCTTTTTGACAAATTATATATTGTCTTGTTTAGATTTTTTCAAATTAGCATGGGTTTGACAACCTACTGTAACATACACATGTTGGAAAACTTTAAAGAAATCCATCATAATCCACAATAAATCATTAAATGGATACTGACCTTATTCCATTGTAAAAATCTTCATTTAAGAAGATAAGATCTTCTAAGGCATAATAATGTTCTTAATATATTGTTTCTTCTCATAGATGGGGTAGAAAAAAAGAGCGCAATACCTGACTTAGGGATCAAATTCTTATATAACTTGTTAAGTACCTTTTCAGGTTTAGCGGGTACCTTTTCAATAAGCCTTTATCAGATATCAATAAGACTCCATCACATATCAATAAGCCTCCATCCTTACATATTATTAAGAATTTCTAATTTATGGACTCACATATCAATATGATATATGTAGATATGCTATCATTGAAGTAACCCATTATATAATCTAATAAAGTATTAAAGTTTTGGGCATTAAGATTAAATATTTATTTTGTGAGTTTAATTTAGATAATTTGAAAATATAGAAATCTTTTCTTAAGTCTGATGAAGGCTTATTGAAAAGATACTTGCTAAATATTAAAAGGTACTTAACAAGTTATATAACAACCTGGTTATGCTCTTTCTTTTCTACCCCAATTATGAGAAAAAATAATAAATTAAGAGAAGTATTTTTAAGACTTAGAAAATATTATCTTCTTAAATAAAGATTCTTGAAATGGAACAAGATTTGTATACTTAAATGACAAAACTACCCTTTAATATCACATTTATTCCATCAAAATTGAGATTATATTCGAAATGCAAAAGATGAGTGCCAAATGCTTATGCAAAATTGTGTTTAGTGATGATGTAGTCAATCAATCAAATATATTATAAATTTTATCTTAAGCTTAATTCAAAAAAATAATCATACTTTATCTCATAAACTTAAAATTATTTTATCTAATTTAAATAAATTAATTCAAAAATTTTTATTTTAAAATAACTTAATGGTGACCTAGCATGATGAATCGTGTCACCAAATTTGCCGTAAAATCAGGGTAGGGTCCTTCTTGTTTTGAACCGACAAATAAAGTGGCAGGAGTAAAAAGCCTATGAATGTGATGAAAACAACATGTTGGATTTCTAAAGTACGGACGGCACTTGTTCCTTTTACAATGTCAACTCATTGTCTACTTTTCTTTGTTTTTTTTTTATTAAGTTATGTCGGTTTAAATATAATTATATAAACTAGAATAAAAATACTAGAATAAATTTTAATCACATATACAATGTTTTTTTTTTCTAAAGCAACTTTTTATTAAAAATAAAATATGTCATGGATAAGTACAAGCAAGAGGGGCTAGACCTTACCTTATCAATCCTAATGAAGTATTGCAGCTTCACTAATTAACAAGCGTGAAGAAAATAAAAGCTAGAGAGAACTAAGTATTTTACGATTACCACAGAGTTTGTTATATACTGTATGATGATACTACAAATGAGAATGCTTAGATAATGCAAAAAGATAAAAGTGAAGAAGAAAGTTGAGCTTTCAAACTCAAACTTTCTATTACCAATGTATAAATTAAAAAGAATAGATTGCCCGTCTAAAATAACCTGAAATATTTTTCTCTTATCTTCTTCTTCAAATCTGTCCAACAACAATTGATAGTTCATTATTTCTTATTGGATTTACATTGATAGTTCATTATTTCTTATTGGATTTACTGAGTTCATTATTTCTTATTGGATTTATTGAATCTTTCTGAAGCTATTGACACTGTTATATGACTTTGCTTTGCTAGTCGCATCGGTAGGTGTCTTAGAACAAACTGTCCGATCACTTTACCATCCCAACTTTTTTGTCTTTCATGTGTTTTCTTTTTTATTTTTGTGCTTCCACTTCTTTGTTGCCTAGGTGAGATATCTCCATCCCTGGCCACTTTATCAAAGCATATGTCTAACATATTGTCTTCCTCATCATCATCAAAGAAATCTTCGCCATTATTTTGATATTTTTCATCTTTAGCTTGTTCGGCCCATGTCTTAGACTTGGATGAAACCTCATTACTTACATGAATTATATCATTATTCCTTTGTCCAAGTTGCTCCTTTCTCATATTGGTCGAGGTTGGTTGAGAAGGCCTCTAACCATCTTGATTGTTTTCATCTTGTGGCCTACTTACATCAACTTCTTTTGTAGGCGATGAATTACTAAATCCATGTGTTGGAGTAGGAGCTTCACGTTGTGAAGTATCCATACTATGGTCCTGCTGCTGTTTACTGGTAATCGATAATGGTGAAAAAACATTTCGAGTTGGTAATTTTAAATTGTCAATCTCACCCTTTTCACGGCTTAGATAATTACCTCGATTAGTAGAGGAGCATATATGACTACTAGCTGCATTTTTATGTGCAACTACAGTCCAATTTTTAGCTTTATTAGCTACTTCATTACTGTAATTTTCAGCTTGCAAATCAGTACATTTATTAGTTGTTAGTCGCCCTTGTTCTTCATTGACCTGTCCAGCAAGATTGACCTTACACGACTCCAAATTTTCAACAACATCACCATCTCCTGTTAGAGTTATATTCTGCCTCGAATCAGCTATTGATAGCTCTTTCACCATTGACAATGTATGATCCACTGATGTTGACGCTATAACAGTAGCTAAGTTGTAATTATCACTTGTTGCACCTCTGTTTTGAGGTAATTGCTGTCCCATATCAGGATTTGACGCATCAATCAAATTAGTGACGTTATCATGGACTTCAACTGTAGCATTTTCCATAGTCTTGCCAGCATTCAAATTGGTTGAAACGAATTCCTTTGTAGAAGATAGTTCAACCATTTGATTTTCAGCCCCCTTTGCATTCAAGAATGCTCTTGCATCCCCCTTTCAGTTGCTCAACATTGTTAGCCTCAAGAGAAGGTTGTACAAGAACTTCTTGAACATCCGATTTGGATTTATGCCGACAAGAATTCATCCCATGTCCTTAATGTTTGCAAACCATACAATACAAGGGAAGAGCATCATACATGACTTCTTGATATTATTCTAATACTTTCCTAGTTTTCTCATCCAAGTAGAGCATAATTTAATTCTTTTTGGATGCTTGTCAAAAAGATCAACCAAAACCTTCACTCTAGCCGTACTAGGTCTCGATCTAACCTAAAATATTAACGCAGAAGCATTCCAAAGATATGAAACGATGGCTATTCTCTCTCTCTCTTTCTCGTCACTTATGCACACAATCGGTTGAATGTGACACCCTAGTCAAATATTTTCTTGTTTTAATTTATTTAACTTTGATAAAATTTAAAAAAAATAAGAAGAACTTTTGAATTGTGTTGTTTTAAACTTAAGATTTGTCAAATATATCAAAATGAATATTAATCTTGTGGTCTTAAAAATAAAATTTGAAAAACTAAAATTAAAAAAAAAAATGAACATGAGTTGTAGTGTACCATTCTTTACTTTGAGCCATTTATTGGTTAATATCATTAGTAAATACTATTATCATGTTCATGTTCATGTTCATGTTCCATGAATATTTCATCAGTTCTTTGATATTTTCAAAAAAAAAAAAACTATATAGATATACAATAGTGAATTTTTTACATCATGTAAACTTGTGAATTAAGTTTTTATTTAAAAAATGTAAAATCATGATATGAAATTATTAAATCAGAATATTTGGAGAATTTAAAATTTTATTAAAATAGTATTATATATTTAACTACTGATTTTATGTCAATTTTAAATCACAAAATAAAAACGCATACTAACGATGATTAGATTATATGGTGTTCGAACGCATGACTACTTGTCCTCATTGTTTTAACCTTTTTAGGCTCCTTTTTGTGATCTTTTTATGTGTTTTTAGTAACTTTCAACTTTACTCTTCTAGAATTCAAATACATAATCATAGCTATAGCATCAATCCACTAAATAAATCCAATATGAAGATCCTTTTATTTAGTGGGGTTTATGATGACATCAATCTCATGTTATCATGACGTTTAATTTGGTTCCCCTAAATAAGTGATTATGGGGCAATTAGCATGAAAAAGCAAACTAAATTCTAAATTATTGGCTAATTATAATTAGTTGGCTTGGATTATCTTTTCACTTTTGGCTTATCAATTAAACTCAACATATAGTTTGATTTTGCTTTTTAAGTAAGCGTTTGACCATAAGGTTGAAACCCCAATTTTGAGTTTTTAATATGAAATCAGTATTTTTAAAAAATTAAATTTACACAAAATCCTTTAAAAAAAAAAGGTAGGATCTTAAATTCAAAGGCATAATTTTAATTCATATATATTCACTATTTTAATTTTTGAAAGAAAAAAAAAGGTTTATGTTCGACATGAAGATGTGTCATGTGAAATAATTATATTGAAGAATAATCAATTATCACTATTATTGACTAGTGGATCTTTATATTATATATATTTTAAAATATGTAATAATGTATAATCACAAGTATTTCTTAATGAAATAAAATAAAATAAAAAAACATAAAATACGTGATTTTGTGAATTATAATGTGGTCTCTTAAAATATTTTGATACTTTATTTATAAATAACAATCTTCTCATTTGGTAAGATTGTAAAATAATTTGTGGCGCTTTGACAAATTTCAACAACTTGTATGACTTTCAAGGTTATGAAAAAAAATACAATTTTTTGGTAACAATTGTGAAATATTATTACTAGAGGTGATAATATTAAACTCAATCCGTCCAATCCATTAAAGTTTAGATTGGTTAATAACCCGTTCATTTATCGGCTCAAACTATCTCAACCCAATTCATTTCAATCCATTTAAAATTGTGTTGATATTCAATCCGAATTGACTCGAGAGAGATCTTGTCAAAATATTTTTAAAATATATTTTTAATTTTATATGTGTTATATAGCCCCAAAAAAATTTAATTAAGTACTAAAATATTGAAAAAGACGAAATAAAGTAAGTAAAACTTAGTAAAAGTTAAATCGGACCGGATTGGATCTTAAACTGCTCTATAATCCATTACTTAACTCATTTTGACCAAACCATAATCTTATTCGAGAGGAATAATGAAAAATTGAAGTTTGCAAACTCTTTGACAGTTAAGCGTGTGATTTAATAGTCAATGATATGAATTGAATTTTTTTTAAAAAAATTAATCCAAACACCATGGTTAATATTTTTTTAAAAAAAAAGTATGCAAACTTTTCTATTGTAATTTTCTTTGAAAGGTAAAAGTCAATCAAAGGAAATATCAAAAGTGCAAACTTATTTTTTAAGTCATGTGGAATCCAAGAGTAAAGTAGCACCTCCATTAAGTTAGTTATTTAGTGAGAGTCATGATTGTTGAGAGAAACAATAGCTCGAGCACACGATTGATTTATCTTTTTCTTTACCTTCCCAAATTACTGTAATCCTATGGATCGTCATCTTAATTTATGTGACACTTTTATTTTATTAATTATAAAAAAATTTATCAATATAGAAGAATACACTTGTATTAATCAAAGTGTATGAGTGGCAGAGTTACAACTCATCAAAAGCATAACTTTAATAAAATATTTGTAAATCAATTTAATCAGCTTAGCTAGACTCTCAATTGCAGAAGATATAGAAAATTTCAATCTTGAAAAATATCGAGATAATAACTTGACATAAACCAATAGCTAAGATAACTCTTTCTATTGATTATAATATGAAAAAAGATTTTATTGCTATTATTGATAGCAGAGCTGATTTAAGTTGTATTCAAGAATTTAAATGATCACCACATATTTATAATGAAAACTGATTTTTTATAAACTCAACTTAATTTCTAACTTTACTATCTTGAAGCATACTTTCAATAGTAAGGCTATAAACCTCATGTCGTAGAAAATCAACGTGTCTATATTTTGAAGATATCACATCTGTAATCCTGTATATAAATTTTGGACATCAAGATTTGTATGTCTTTTTTTTTTTATTGACATTTTTGTCAGTTGGTACCAGTTTTCAACTTTATGTATGTAGCACCAAGCTGTCATAATCAAATGCTAGTAATAAAGTAAGTTAAACATAATTTCATCATTAATCTTGATTAAAGTTGGAGTAAATTCAACTAATCTTTTTAGTCAAATTAATGAAGTTATAAGGGAAAGTGGGTTTTTGTAATAATGTTTCAACACCATGTGCAAACTTAATCCAACCATGCATGAATAATCCATGCTGCAATAATTAATTAAATAAATAAAACACATTTTTTTCTTGTTTTTTTTTTCCCAAATGATAGTTATGGCTTCCTATCCTAAGGACAAATATGACGCACAAAGAAAGGAAAATTAATATTTAAACTAAAAAGAGGAAAATTAATTTTGTTAAAGGATTTCAGTGATCCATGGGAGGTATTGGCGTCCAATTTTGACACTCCGCGACACAAATTTATTATCCAGCTTTTTCAATTTTCAAATAATGTGAAATTTAAAAATTATTTCATATTATTTTTAAATTCCATTCTTTTTATAGCATTATGTATATTCCTTTATAATATAGCTATAATTATTACTTTAATAAAATTTGAAAATTGTCTCGAAAAGATTTTGTTTTAAATCAAATATTTCTTAAATTAGTTTAAGTTTAATTATAGTTTATTTTGAGTTAATTACTATATTTTGTTAAGATTAAGAAGTTCGTTAATTAATTAAATCAAGAAAAAACTAAGTTTGTACCCCTTTTAAGCAAACAATTTACATTCATATAACTCTTTATATTTTGTACTCTCATACTATTAAAATTTTGCCCCCCTAATATTAAAATTCGCGAGCTGACATCATGCTGACTTCAACATCTGTTCGTATGATATACCAATAGGGTATACATATATCAACAGGGTCACAAATAATTAAACTCAATCTTATATGATACCGATATGGTAAAAGTTTACCGACAGAATATATAAAGAATATGTTTATACTAATTTAGAGTTTAATAATTTTTTATTTGTTTGTTAAAAAAAATCTTATATACCAATTGGGTATCAATATACCGTCAGAGTATCACAAAGGGTTGAGGCCATTCTATATGATAGCGTTATGGTATATATATATCGTCAAAGTATATTTCATAGTATTTATGCTGACATCAGCATGACGTCACACGCAAAATAACAAAGAGGTAAGTGGGTAGAAAGGTAAATACTTTGGGTAATGAGTCCATTAAGAATAAATAGTTTAGATTAATCTATTAAAGATAAATAATTTCAAATTAGGTCTATTTTATATATTTTTTCCTTAACTCAATTCATTTTATTTTGAGTTTTGATCGAATTTGCCTTTCTCATTGTTGGGCCCATTCCCCTCAACTATCATCAGCCCACCACCGATCCAATTCCCTTTTCCTCAATACAACAAAAGAACCTAGATATACACATACATATACATCCCTATTTGGCTCCTCCTCCTTGCACTTTCTCTCCATTTCATCAACTGCATATTTAGATGAGTGACATCTGTAATATTTAAAATCTAAAGGTTTAGATAAAATAAATTTAACAAGCCTCTTTACCATAGTTAAAAAAAATGAGGAACAAAATCACCAATTTTGATAAGAAAAATCTTATCTTTCACTAATTTTATTTCTAATTTACTTGGAATTCGTACAGCTTACTGTTTTTAGATGCATATTTTGGGTTGTAGATTTTTTTAATTATTGGTGAGTGAATGTAGCCTACCATGTCTTTAATAAAGTCGTTGTATACCTCTGTCCAATTTCTTCATTTTTGGATATCATAAAATGCCATAGTTTTCAAATTTAATGATTAGTTTGGTTAAAATATTTTATGTAGCACCTAATTTGATTAAGAATATTTTGTATAGTTATGGTGAGTCTTAAATATTAGGAATTGATTGAGTTGAATCTGTGGCAATTTCTTTGTATTAGTCATGACTACAATCTCTTTAATACACTTCTTTTGAATAACTCTTGTCCATGCTCTCACTTAGTAATTAGGCTTTTGTTTGCTAAAAAATATTTAGTTTAATTTCATATAGTGACGCATATGTTTATAGCGATGCGTTTCTATATTAAGACAAGGGGTTGTTATTTATGTATTTTAATGGCGAAGTCAAGATATTAATTAAGGGAGTTCAGAATTTGAAGAGGTAAACACATGAAGTAGTCGAAGAGGATTCGTT